>JBBDGP010005091.1:0-44677 GCA_037952835.1 Lithobates septentrionalis | reverse complement strand
CATTCAGATAGAGGAAGGAGGCAGCAGACTGAAATTACACTTAGAGCTCTAGATTAAGACAAGTACACACTAGAGAGGGATACGCTTTGTTCATATTTTATGTCCGAGGTTTACAACCACTTTAAAGACTTTGGCCATCTGTGATATAAACATGAGTTTCCACGGGGGAAAAATAAATTAGTAAGAAAAGGTTCTCAGAACCAGGAAGGGAGGTTCTGATGGGAGGTACCAAACCTGAATCTCCGCCCACTAAGTGGCAGACCTCAGATTGGTTCTTACCGGTATCAGAATCTTTTTGATCTCCATTGGTTCCGACTGAGAAAGGCAATTTTCTTTTGGTAGTTTTTTCTTTCACTTCTTTCCCTCCATCACTTCGATCCAACTTTGGAGTCTTGTTTAGGGAAACTTTATCTTTATCCTGCGGAGGAAAAAGGAAAGAAAGAAAATAATGAATTGTCACGTCATTAAACGTCATAGTAGTAAAATATCAGCTCTGCGCACGCTGCATTCTACGATGATTTCTATGATCGTTACATTCCCCCCAAAAAAGACAAGTTATAAAGTCGAACGATCGGCAAATCTTTCCCTTGTGGATGGAGTAAGGGGAGGGGTTAGAACTCGTTACTTTTTTTGCCATCTGTGTCCCATTGCGGAGATTTGCCTTCACTTCCTCCAAAGCCAAACAGGAAATCCCTGCAAATTAGGGGAATCTCTTAGGGACCCCCCAAGTCACCTGAACCTGTATCCCCATTGGAAGATTTCCCCTCTACTAAAAGATACGAAAACATAAAAAAAAAAAAAAAAAAAAAGAAACAAACATCATACTTACCTCCTCTGTGCGGTTTTGCACAAAGTGGCCCCGATCCTCCTCTTCTGGGGTCCTCAGCTGCTCTCCTGGCTCCTCCTCTTTTCGAGCCGCTCTCCCTCGTCCTGCTGCTGCGTCCATTGGCCCCCGCCCCCCAAACGTCATTGGATTTGATTGACAGTAGCAGGAGCCAATGGCTGTGCACTGCTATCAATCTATCCAATCAGGACCCGAGACAGCGGCTGGAGCTGGAAAGACCGGGTTCAGGTAAGTAAAAGGGGAGCCGCTGCTTTACATCCCCTTCAACTTTTCTGGTGACAACCCAAAATTTGGGGATTTTCTTTTATTTTCAATGATGGTCAACAGGACAAATAGAGAATCTCCCCAAAAGGGACACAGACAGCAATAAAAACTGACAGACGTTCTAATCCTCCCCCTCCAGTCACCACAGTTGCATGGAGGGGAGATTCAGTTCAGTTAAGCTGATTTTATAGAAACTTTCAATTGGGCATCTCATGGGTGAGCCGAGTTTTTACCTTTTGGTAACCAAACATGAAGGGGCGCTCCAGCGGTCCATAAATGCAGCAGTATGGAGGTAGGGATGGGGAAAAAAAATCGATTTAAATCTTGAGAGGTCAAATAGATTCAAAATTTAAGCAAATCGATATTTTTCGTTATTTTTTTTTACCAAAAATATGTAGAATACATATTGGCCTAAATTTATGAAGAAATTAGATTTTTTACTTTATTGGATGTTTTTATAACAAAAAGTAAAAAATATTTTTCAAAATTGTCTTTTTATTATACCACAAAAATAAATAAACCGCAGGCGAGATCAAATACCACCAAAAGAAAGCTCTATTTGTGGGGGGAAAAAAGGACATACATTTTATTTGGGTACAGCATCGCACGACCGTGCAATTGTCAGTTAAAGTAACGCAAAAAATGGCCTGGTCATGAGGGGGGGTAAATCTTCCGGAGCTGGAGAGGTTTACCAAAGATCACAGTCAATATGAGCAAAATAAGAGAAAAAACCCAGCACATCTCTGCCAGACAGGAACATCTCCCATGTTTTGTCTCTTCAAACAAGCGGCAAGTACTAAAAACACAGGAGGTCGGCTCAGTCCTCCCCGACAACAAAGGGGCGGAGTCTGGAGACGAGCATTTCCTCTTCTCTGCACTGAGATTCTGTTCTCCAACACGATGACATTAAAGGTTTCACTTAATTTTTTGTAAACATTTAACTCTTTGCAGCATCTCAGCACTGCTGACCTCCAGTCACTTGCAATCTCAAAGCCCCCCCCCCCCGTAAGGTGTTAGAAAAAAAGGTGAACAGAGTTGCTAAACCCACAACAGGGCCAATCAGCACTGTCCAGACAGAGGGTCAGGGATCGAGCAGTCTCATAGGAAAGTCAGAAACTCCTCTTACAAGCTTTAACCAGTGCTTGGCTGGACACCGATAGAAGTCAAGTCTGCTATATACTGCTGATGAGAAAAGGTATTTAGCAGTTTATATTTACTAAAATTGCATTTTCATGTTCTGTGTACTGTGGGAGACCCGGTATCAGGAATGCAGGCTCCTGGGAAGAGGCAGATATAGTGAGTGCAGGCTCCTGGGAGAGCAGATATAGTGAGTGCAGGCTCCTGGGGAGAGCAGATATAGTGAGTGCAGGCTCCTGGGGAGAGCAGATATAGTGAGTGCAGGCTCCTGGGAGAGCAGATATAGTGAGTGCAGGCTCCTGGGGAGAGCAGATATAGTGAGTGCAGGCTCCTGGGGAGAGCAGATATAGTGAGTGCAGGCTCCTGGGGAGAGCAGATATAGTGAGTGCAGGCTCCTGGGGAGAGCAGATATAGTGAGTGCAGGCTCCTGGGGAGAGCAGATATAGTGAGTGCAGGCTCCTGGGGAGAGCAGATATAGTGAGTGCAGGCTCCTGGGGAGAGCAGATATAGTGAGTGCAGGCTCCTGGGGAGAGCAGATATAGTGAGTGCAGGCTCCTGGGGAGAGCAGATATAGTGAGTGCAGGCTCCTGGGGAGAGCAGATATAGTGAGTGCAGGCTCCTGGGGAGAGCAGATATAGTGAGTGCAGGCTCCTGGGTTTAGTAACAGTTTAAATACTGATCCATGAAGGCCTCTAAAACTACTTTACAAATAGTTTGTTCATGTGCCCGGGGCATACATTGAGAGGGGCGTCATGGCTGACAGAGTAATGTCAGCAGGTGCTCAGAGAGGGAGTGGAGCAGGAGAGGAGGGCCGATAGAGTATTCAGGAGAACACAAGTGTCCCCCTCCCCTCTGAGCTCCTAATGCTTCTACACAGCACCAGTGATCAGTCTTGAGGTGGGGCGGGAGCCCGCGCTCTCCAGAGGCCGAGGGGCGGGAGCCCGCGCTCTCCAGAGGCCGAGGGGCGGGAGCCCGCGCTCTCCAGAGGCCGAGGGGCGGGAGCCCGCGCTCTCCAGAGGCCGAGGGGCGGGAGCCCGCGCTCTCCAGAGGCCGAGGGGCGGGAGCCCGCGCTCTCCAGAGGCCGAGGGGCGGGAGCCCGCGCTCTCCAGAGGCCGAGGGGCGGGAGCCCCGCGCTCTCCAGAGGCCGAGGGGCGGGAGCCCGCGCTCTCCAGAGGCCGAGGGGCGGGAGCCCGCGCTCTCCAGAGGCCGAGGGGCGGGAGCCCGCGCTCTCCAGAGGCCGAGGGGCGGGAGCCCGCGCTCTCCAGAGGCCGAGGGGCGGGAGCCCGCGCTCTCCAGAGGCCGAGGGGCGGGAGCCCGCGCTCTCCAGAGGCCGAGGGGCGGGAGCCCGCGCTCTCCAGAGGCCGGTCTGGTTACGCTCGGGAGGACACGCGACTTCATGAACGCGGTTGTAGGTCTTCTTGATAAGTGGACAATGAAAGAGCTGCAACAGTTCAGCCACAGACAATGAATGGCCTTCTCTATTAATAGACAAACAGGAACCATATTGTCCTCGGGACGGCACAGTCTCTGCCCAACAGAAAAGCAGGAAGTTGGATAAAGGAACTGCAGAGAAGATGATAGTAAATTATTAGAAATCTACAACTTCATCCCTCAAGTCAGAGCTTGAAACTGGAAGCTGAATAGAAGGTCCTGCTTGCTGTATACAGACACTGAATTACTGATTGAAGATCTTCTACAAATCACATCCCCGGCTTTACCATTGGAGCAGTCTACACGTGAATAATTGGATGCAAACTACACACTCCATGTATAGATTGAGGGGGGGGGGGGGGGGGGGGGGGGGGGACACGTCACATGACTTCATTCCTGCCCAGCTTAATGTGGGAACTTCTTTCTGAAGATTTGATATTTTATTCGTTTTATCAGCCCTCAATATTTTCACTCACCTGTACACATTAGGCGAGTGAGTCTGGAGCAGAGGCTGACTGGTGCAGGGGGGGCAGGGAGGCAAGTGCCTGCTCTGATGCCCTGTAAAAGAGGCTGCACGGCTTTTGCTAGAAACGATCAGCCAATTAAACTGTGAGGAGGACAGCCAGCTGGATCACACAGAGGATCTCGTGCTTGGATCTGAAATGCCGGCTGGTGTCGAAGTCCCGCCTCCTGGACCGGCTCCTATGAGACAGCACACTGGTCCAATGCCGGGAAATTGAATCCGTGTCCATCATAGGAGCCGGTCCAGGAGGCGGGACTTTGACAGCAGCCAGCGTTTCAGATCTAAGCCGTGTCACAGCAGGAAATGATCTGTGTGACCTACTCTGACTCCTCCCTGTGATCCCCATCCAGTGATGAGGCTGCACGGATGGACACTGATGAGGCTGCACTGATATGCTTTATGTTAATATGGGTAAAGATTGTTAAAATTTATTTTTGTAACTTAATTCTGCAGAAAACATTTACACATGTCATTTTATAAGATCATTTACAGGGGCTTTGTAAATTGTTGTATCGCAAATTTAATTGTGGTGGGAGCAGCGGAGGGAGTGGCATCGAGGGGTGGAGGACACGGAGCGGAGGGATTGGCAGCAAGGGGTGGAGGACACGGAGCGGAGGGATTGGCAGCAAGGGGTGGAGGACACGGAGCGGAGGGATTGGCAGCAAGGGGTGGAGGACACGGAGCGGAGGGATTGGCAGCAAGGGGTGGAGGACACGGAGCGGAGGGATTGGCAGCAAGGGGTGGAGGACACGGAGCGGAGGGATTGGCAGCAAGGGGTGGAGGACACGGAGCGGAGGGATTGGCAGCAAGGGGTGGAGGACACGGAGCGGAGGGAGTGGCAGCGAGGGGTGGAGGACACGGAGCGGAGGGATTGGCAGCGAGGGGTGGAGGACACGGAGCGGAGGGATTGGCAGCGAGGGGTGGAGGACACGGAGCGGAGGGAGTGGCAGCGAGGGGTGGAGGACACGGAGCGGAGGGAGTGGCAGCGAGGGGTGGAGGACACGGAGCGGAGGGAGTGGCAGAGAGGTGGAGGACACGGAGCGGAGGGATTGGCAGCGAGGGGTGGAGGACACGGAGCGGAGGGAGTGGCAGCGAGGGGTGGAGGACACGGAGCGGAGGGAGTGGCAGCGAGGGGTGGAGGACACGGAGCGGAGGGAGTGGCAGCGAGGGGTGGAGGACACGGAGCGGAGGGACTGGCAGAGAGGTGGAGGACACGGAGCGGAGGGATTGGCAGCGAGGGGTGGAGGACACAGAGCGGAGGGACTGGCAGAGAGGTGGAGGACACGGAGCGAGGGATTGGCAGCGAGGGGTGGAGGACACAGAGCGGAGGGATTGGCAGCGAGAGGTGGAGGACACGGAGTGGAGGGATTGGCAGAGGGGAGTAGCAGACATTGAATGGTTTTGTAAGGTGGATGAGCCTGGCAGCAGCATTCATGATGGACTGGGGGGGGGGGGGGGGGGGAATAGTGTATATAAAAGATCAGCTAAAGGAGGAGGGAGTTGCAGTAGTCGTGACGGGAGAGGACCAGGGAGTGAACTAGGAGCTTTGTGGTGTTATTGGTTAGGAAGGGACGAATCTTGGCGATGTTGCAGGGGTTGAGTCGGAAAGCTATGGACACCAATTAGATGTGGGGGCTGAAAGGAGTGTCCAGGAGTACAATTAGTACCTTGGTGTGCGGGGGAGGGGTTGATAGTAGAGCCATTGATTTAGAATTTTTTGAACTTGCGCTGATAACATTAGTAAATAGATTGGAACAGAGATTTTCTTGTTTTACACTTTTTTTTATACATCTCTTCAGTTACTTCCTGGTTTCTGGCTTAGGCCAACTTGTCATACATCCCAGGAATCTTCATGGTAGGGGGGCTATGCCAGCTAAGCACACCCTCCTGCCTACATGCCTGAGCTAAGGGTAGATGATACAAGGCAGTGGAGAAGTGGCTTGCAGGCATTCCGGAGATACTGCCATCACCTGCCTCCTATATTCCCGTTTTTGCTAAATGGCGATATTAAAATGAGATTATGGCACCACAACCACCAGCCAAGCATTGGACTCACAGCTGCGGCACCTTCCCATGAACAAGTCTGATAGGCAATGCCAGTCAAGCGGCATTAAATTTGCAATCGCCACAAAGTATAGCAGAATTCACATGTGTACAGCCCCCCTCCAGCTGGATGTGGTCTTTTAGGTGGGCAAAATTAAAACAAAGAGTTTACAAATGTATAATATTAAAAGCCGATACAATGACAATTCTATAAAGTATACCTATTACGATATTCACCATTTGCCGACCAGGCCACAGCCAATTGATGGCTACAGTGTGGCCGGCTAATTCTGGGAGGGTTTACAATGAGGTCCTCCAGATTCGGGCGCACACACGGACGTGTCCATGGTCACCGGTTTCACTGGACCCCACGCATCACGGATCGCGGTAAAGGGTTAAAGACAGTGTCCCTTTACCACGTGATCACTGCATCCAATGAGGGAGCGATCACTTGTTAAACCGACCCATGTCCGGTTCAGCTCTCTCCTCGCACACTGTACACACCGATCGGTACAGCGTGTGGGGAGAGGCGGGAGACCCCATCAGCACTCACCCCTGCCCTATCCGTGCCTCATTCTAGTGCCCCACAAAAGTAATCGGTAGTCAGGAAATTAGATTGTTATTTAATGTCCTTAGAGCGCCTGACGGTGCCCCCTAAATGTTGGGCCTCTGAGTGTGGCCAGGCTGTGTAAAAGTCTCACACGTGGTATCGCCACACTCAGGAGTAGCAGAACATGCATGCTATGTGTTAGAAATATGTTATAAATGGACAACTTTGTGTGAAAAAAATAAGTAAAATTTTCTTTCCAAATTTTTCAAAAACTTGTGGGAAAAAAAATGACATGTTTAAAAGACTCATGCTGCCTCAGAATATACATTGGGGTGTTTGCTTTCCAAAATAGGGTCATTTTGTGGTAGTTTATTGTCCTGGTGCTCCAGGGCCTTTAAAAGTGATGGGTTGTCAGAAATGAAATGTGTCATTTATACTCCTGGAACACCTGATGATGCTCCCTGTATGTTGGGCCTCTATGTGGCCAGAGTGTGTAAAAGTCTCACACATGGTATCGTCGCCATACTCCGGAGTAGCAGCAGAATGTGTTTTGGGTTGTAGTTGCAAGTATGCCTATACAGTGTGTGAGAAATAACTTGGTAATGACAATTTTGTGGGATAGATATACATTATATAATTTTGCAACAAATTGTGGTAAAAAAAATTACAACTTCAAAAAACTCACCATGACTCAACAAATATCTTGGAATGGCTACTTTGCAAGAAGGGGTCATTTGGGGGGTATTTGTACTGTCTTCACATGTTAGGGCAGGGGTAGGCAACCTCAGGCCTCCAACTGTGGTGAAACTACAAGTCCCATGAGGCATTGCAACAACCTGACACTCTCAGGCATGACGGGATTTGTAGTTTCACCACAGCTGGAGTGCCAAGGTTGTCTACCCCCTGTGTTCGGGTATCAAGAAATGAGATGAGCCGTCAGTACATCAGGTGTGATCAATTTTCAGTGATTGCCACCATAGCTTGTGGACTCTCGAACTTTCACAAAGACCAAATAATATACACTTATTTTGGTTATTTTTTTATGCAGCAGTAAAACTTTTGGGCAAAATTTATAAAGAAAAATTACTGCAAAATTTTATAACCGAAAACGAAGAAACCTTTTTTGCAAAATTCTCGGTTTTTCCATTTATAGTGCAAAAATAAAAAGACCCAGCAGTGATTAAATACCACCAAAAGAAAGCTCTATTTTTGTGGAAAAAAAAAGGACAAAAATTTCACGAATAATGCAAAACCTAAGAGTGCTGAAAGCTGAAAATTGGTCTGGTTAGGAAGGGGGCTCAAGTGGTTAAAGAAGAGGCTTTTTTTACCTTAATATAAATAGAATGTATGAAGGTAAAGAAAACATGAGCCCTTGGAACCACTTGAAGGGAGAATTATGAAGGCTGCCATTGTTGACCTTTCATTTTAGCAGTGCAAGTTGCAATGCTGACCAATTGGCGTAAAACCATTTGAGGCACTAGCATAGAACTGGTATAGAAAAGGAACATCTACGGCGGTGTTTCTCAAACAGGGTTCCTCCGAAGGTTGCTTCAGGTTCCTTGAGCAGTGGTGGATTGATCGCCCACTTCACTGATCAACGCAAGGGGACAACGTTCCTCTACTTCCAAACTGAACGCTTTGAGTAGACAACAAGTACACCACATAAAAGAGGATAGATGCTGCGCTAAAAAACAAAATGCACACAATATTTCATAGGTGTCCTCAGAAGGTCCATAAGGCAGGTACCTCCCGGACCTCTTGCCTTTAGAATGCCTGGAGACTCCCAGAAACCCAGCGCTCTCCGGAAATTAGCACATAGCAACTTGGTCCATCATCAGTCCACCTACTGAAGAGAGCAGATGACTCTGAAGGTTCCTTTTTTTATGGACATAGGACCACCGTAAAAGGGACAAGTAAGCTCTCGGTTATCAAAGAGTTTCTACATTTATAGGGCTGTGCAGCTGCAAGAAATAAATGCGGTGCACCTCAAACACCACAACATAAAAAAATTACATATCCTGCATGATAAAAAACATACGCGATATAAAATACATAATCAGAATAGTGAAAAAATATTATATATTTTTATCTCACACCTCATGTAAATTGAAAAAAAAATTATAAATCTGAAAGTCCAGCAAAGAATCCAATACTGGGAATCCCACATGGTCCACCACCTGCCAATTTATGCTCTTAAAAGGTTAAGATGTTGACCCTTCTAGAAAATGGGTCACATTGCACCTTCCTCTTTAAAGGGGTTAAGCACCTTCTGGGAACCCCTAGAGTGGTCATCAGTCTTACTTCCTCCACAGCACAGCCAATGGTACGGCCCTTGTCTGACCACAGGGGGAGATTGGACACCTTAAAGCAGGGGTGCTCAACCTGAGACCCTCCAGCAGTTGCAAAACTGCAAATCTCATGAGGCAATGGAAGGCTGACAGCTACGAGCGCGAGACTGAGGCTGCATTCACACCTGAGTGTTTTCAGCTCATAAAACGCTTGTAAAACACCCAACAAGCAAAATCCCATTCATTTCAATGGCACCTGTTCACATCTGAGCAATTTGTTACCTGAAAAACGCCCCAAGCTCAAAACATGAGCTTCTTTGGGGCAGATTACAGGCATTTTTCTGCCTTTTACATTGGTGACCTCAACAAAATCACAGCAAAAATGCGGTAAAAAATGCGCAACTTTGAGACACTCAGGTGTGAATGCAGGCTGAAAGGTAAAGGCATGAAGGGACTTCTAGTTCCACAACAGCTGGAAGGCCACAGGTTGAGCGCCCCCCATGCCTTATAGTTCTAGTATAAAACCTCTTACCATTAATCAGTGTTATGTAACGAGAAGAACACAGACGCACTTTACTGGGAACCCGAATAGATAGCAATATATAGGAAATGCCCCCGAGATTGTGAAGGTTCCAATCCTCGCACCGTTACCATCGCTTCACTACCACCTCAATCACAGGTACCCGGGTAAGATGTCTGGGCATTTCACGAGCCTCGTGCCAATCCCCGAACAGCGACTCGCTGGTGAGACACTTACAAACATGTCAGTAATAGAAGCTTCAGTATTTATATCCTGACTGGTTACCAATCAAGACAACCACAAAGACTGATGCTGGATCTTTGCAATTCCAACAAAAGTCCTGCGCTGATCGTCTGCAGGAAACCTGCCAACTCGACATCCTTCTCCTAACCTCCCGCTATCGGTCCACTGGGATAAGCACAGCACTTATGGTGTCTGCTGAATATACACATCATCTATTCCAGGGTACTCTATGCCCTAATGGCCTACCCTGCGGAAAGAAAAAAAACAAAACAAAAAACAAAAACATAAAAAAGAATTACATCTACGAGCAACAACATTTTTCCGCAATCCTCATGGCAGCTCCCCCACCACACAAATAGATATGAAAAGAAAATACACTTTTCAGATCCTTGTCCTCTCTCAGAAGACGCCACAGACAATACAAACAAGTAAGGAGTATAAAGGAGCCACAAATGAGAAAACAAGGGGATACATTGTGTGTTGAAGATGTGAACATATTAAAAAGGAGAAGTTCACCTTTTGGGAAACAATAAATGCACAGATTTCTGCAGGAAAAAAAATTATTTTTTCATTGAAGGCCTCATGCACACCAGACGCTGTTAAACTCGTGTTCAGAGGCAGGTGGACACTTTTTTCATCTGAACCCCTTCAATGTTATCCTATGTGTCCATGTACACCGTCTCATTTTTTGGCCTTTTTAGACAGCTGCGTTTAACCTCGTTTTTCCAGAAGAAGCAAAAAAATGGGTTCAGACGCAAAAGTTTTCCAGGTTTCAGACGCAGTTTTTTTACAACCCGAATTTGGGGCCCCATATCTCGGGGCCACTTGATGCTAGGAACCCCATATTTGGTATGCAAACACAGTGGAACTAGCACTACAACACAGAACAAAAACAACAAATATGGGGTTCCTAGCACTAAGTGGCCCCAAGATACGGGGCCCCAAAGTTGGGTCGCAAAATGTCATTCTCTGCTCTGCAGACGCTTCTAGACGCAAAACGCGGCAAAACGCAGCATACAAACCCGGCAAAACGGGCGTTTCTAAACGGCGGTTTCAGCTTTTTAAAACCTGTGTTCGGCAGAGTTTGCACCGGCGTCTCGTGTGCATGAGGCCTTAGGAGCCTGGAAAGCATTGCACGAGGCGATCAGGGGTGCAATGCCAGACGCCTGCAGACATTTTGAAAGAAAAAAAAAAAAAATGTAAAAATCTAATGTAGTCATAAATTGGAGGCCAATATGTATTCTGCTAGATATTTTTGGTAAAAAAGAAAAAAAAAATCCCAAACAGCGTATATTGATTGGTTCGTGCAAAAGTTACAGCGTCTACAAACTATGGGAAATTTTTATGGAATTCTTTAATTTTTTTACTAGTAATGATGGCGATTAGTGGGACTGCAATATTGTGCAGGACATTCTGACACCAGCACATTGTGAGAACCAGTCACTAATACAGTGGTCAGTGCTAACAAATATGCACTGTCACTGTACTAATGATACTGGCTTGGAAGGGGTTATCAGGGGCAATCAGAGGGTTAAATGTGAGCCTGGCCAGTGTGTGTACTGTGTGAGGCACCTTTACTAGGGGAAGAGATAATTTATGCAGGGACACAAACTCAGTCCCTTCCCTCCTGTCAGAACGACGATCTGTGTTTACATAAGCAGATCCCTGTTCAGTGAGTTTCTATGCTGAGCATTTCCTCCCTATCACATCTGAGCAGCCCATGTGACTATAGAGTCACATGTGGGCGTATACACAATGACAGGCCACTCCCTCTTCTCCTTCATGCCCAATAACCAGCTAAACATAATGGGGGGCGGGATATTACATGTAGATTGGAGGCTTCACCTCCCTCTTATTCTAAGACAGACTGGAGGGGGGGTGGGGATATGTCACAGACTGGTAAAAAACCGCTTACACCATGTTTGCCAAAAAATAGAGATTTGATTTCAAATATATACTTGTATGACAATTTAAAACAATTTTGTTTGTTTTTTATCTGTACTCTGTATCCCAAAGGCTGGCCCCCCCCCCACTCTGAACATGTGACCAGCAGCAGACTAGAAGCTCCTCCTGTATGTTTCCCTGCAGACAGGCTGGGAGAGAGCTGGGTCATGTGACAGCTGGATATCAATTAGGGAAAAGGGACTTAGATTTTTTTTTTTTTAGTAAAATTACAGCGCCGCCACCCATATACAGAAATAGAAGGGACAATGTACATTACACAGTGTGTGTGTTTATATCACTTTATGACCAAGGGGAAGAGTTGCATCTCCCCAGCAGGGTCACAGACAGCAACAGAAACCTGATAGGTGTTCTAATCTCTCTTAAAAGAAAATGTAATCCCGATTCCTGAAATTTGAGCTGGGAACATCTCTGTAGTGTTTTCTTATCCCTCTCCAAAGCCCCGAAGTCCCGTGGCTTTCTCCTGCTCCATTCTGTTATCAGCATAATTGACAAGTTCTGACACCTGTGATAAAACCAGCCTGAAATTTGTGTCAGGGCGGATGCTATAAATAGATTAGCAGACAGCTGGTCCATTCAAAGCACAGCTCTGCAAGTCTCGGCCTATGAGGAGAGGGGGGTGTGTGCCTTTCCTCCAATCAGCTGTCTCAGTGTATGGCAAGACTCCCTCCCCCTTCTGGAACATGAAGAGAAAATTCTAACAGGAAGTGCACTTTCTAAACAGTATATAAAGCTGAAGACAGCAGATATACAGGTAAAACTTATGTAGGGAGATTTGTTTCATCTCTGTATCGGAGGCTGTTCACTTCACTGGGTATATGGAGGATTTACATCCACTTTAAACAGTTTCCCAACCGTCTCACGCAGATATACTGCGGCAGAAGGGCACATACAGGCAGATTAACGTACCTGTACGTTGCCCTTTAAGAGGCAGCTCGTGGGCGCACGCCCACCGGGAGCTCCATGCCTGCAATCGCGGGTCCCGCGGACCTGATGTCCCCGCGATCGTCTCACAGTGAGGAAGAACGGGGAGAAATGCTAATGTAAACATCTCCCGCTCTGCCTAGCGAGATAGTCACTGATCTCTGCTCTCCCTGTAATCGGGAGCGGTGATCAGTGACATGTCACACAGCCCCTCCCCCTCCAGTTAGAATCACTCCCTAGGACACATTTAACCCCTACAGCGCCACCTAGTGGTTAACCCCTTCACTGCCAGTCACATTTTTACAGTAATCAACGCAATTTTTTAGTATTGATCGCTGTATTAATGCCAATGGTCCCAAAATTGTCCGACGTGTCTCCCATAATTGTCGCAGTCACAGAAAAAAAAAAAAAAAACCATCAAAAAAATGCCATTGCAAATTTTTTTTTTTACCAAAAATATATAGAAGAATACGTATCGGCCTAAACTGAGGGAAAAAATAATTTTTAAATATTTTTTGGGGATATTTATTATAGCAAAAAGTGAAAAATAGGTTTTCAAAAAATTGTCACTTTTTTTGTTTATAGCGCAAAAAAATAAAAAGCGCAGGGGTGATCAAATACCACCAAAAGAAAGCTCTATTTGTGGGGGGGGGGGGGGGGGGGTGTCAATTTTGTTTGGGAGCCACGTCGCACGACCGCACAAGTGTCAGTTAAAGCGACGGAGTGCCAAATCGCAAAAAGTGCTCTGGTTTAGGAAGGGGGTAAAATTCTTCCGGGGCTGAAGTGGTTAACTAAAAAAGGTAAAAAAACACTAAAGATTTAGGCATAGTGAAGACAAATCTTTCAGAGAACAGCTAAGGATAGTTGCCTTGTGATTAGGACACCATGAGAGAGGGAAAAAGACTAAATATGCTTTACTAGTAACGGCTTTAATTTATACAGCAGGAACGCTCGTCAAAGTTCACAATGTCAGCTTCTCCATTCTAAGATCCAGCAGTTCTTCCCAGGAGCGCTCACCTGCAAACCTCCTGCTGAGCACAGAAGCCAGAACCAGCGATCAGCAGTCAGCGGGCATCAGTGCCAGCCGTTGTCTTCTGCATTCCATAAAGAAAGCACAGAATGAGAAAAGCACCACCCAATAGGCCCTCCCCAGGTATTCCTATATACACCGTACCAAGAGCATGGTGGTATCTGCAAGGGTTAAAACCCCTGCTAGCTTAACTTCTGCGGTATCTTTAAAAACAGGAAGTTAAAAAGGACATTTACACCCCCCCCCCCCCCCCCCCCCCCCAACGGTACACAAGTGGCAAAAATATAAAGTGTCATTAAAACCAGGACTCTGCATTCACTATACAGTGCAAGCTTCATGAGCAGGACCCCCTTCCTATTCCTTCTGTAGTCTAATTGTCAATTGTATTTATTGTAAAGCGCTGTGTAACCTGTTGGCACAATATAAATCCTGAACAATAAATCTGGTCTCCCGCAGTACACGGAAACGCATTTTTAGTACATATAATCTGCTAGATACCTTTTCTCATCAGCAGTATATAGCAGTCTTGTGACTCTTATCGGTGTCTGGTTAAAGCTTGTAGGAGGAGTTTTTATCCTCCTCTGACTGTCCTATGAGGCTGCATGACTCCCGACTGTCTGGACAGTGCTGATTGGCCCTGTGCTGATTGCATGCTTTTTTTTTGCATATTTGTCACACTTGATTCAGATCAAACTAAATTTATTACACAAAGATAAACCAAGTAAATACAAAACGCAGTTTTTAAATTGCAATTATTAAAGTGGAACCTTCAGTCATTTTTTCATCTTTCCATTTATTAAATCTTCTGCTCTTGTTGTTGTTTTATCTTTGGATAGTAAAACATTTTGTCTGCCAGTAAATCCCTTATACAGCTCACTTCCTGTTAGTCTGGTCATTAGCCTAGGCTTATGACATCATGCACAGCTCTCTCTCTCTCATGAGTTTGCCGGGAAGGGAGGAGGGGGGATGAGTCATAAGAAGGCCAATGAGAGCTGCAGAGCTGGAGATGTTGTGTCTTAATCCAGGAAGTGGATCTGCAGCCTAGAGGGGGCAGGGACAAGCAGCGACAGATTACAGTGAGAATCTCCTATGATAGACAGAACAGTGGTCCAATGGTGGTCCAGGAGACCGGACTTCCTATTACAGAGGCCGCCAAGTAAACAGGAGATTCTCACTGCATGTAATCTGACAGCGCTCGTCCCGCCCCCTCCCTGGCAGCTAAAATTGAAGTATTGGCGTATAACACGCACATGCTATTTACACCTGATTTTCATGGGAAAAAAAAAAAAAAAAAAAGTATAATATATATTTTAATATATTAAAGGCATGTCCATTATTAACTACATATCTGGGGTTTGTGAAGGGATTACAGACCCTCTAACAAAGATATGTCAAAATTAATCGGTTGGACTGTACCCCCCTCCCCCCCCCTTCATCTGGATGCACAATTCATGCTTTAGTCACCATGACAACATGAACGGCTCCGAATCAGCCAGTCAGCTTGAAAAGTGCTGAAATATTAAACCAGTTTAAAGATATTATAAAATTAAACAAATCTCTGACCAAGCAAAGCATAGTGACCCCGGTGCTGGGATTTCTATATACCGTCACTATTTGTACCAAGTATTCTCCTTCCAGACATTTGTGTTTATCTGCCGACTTCATGAACACTTACCTGTCCCGCGGTCCAGCCGGACCCTCACCCCAGCAGTTTTCTTCCTCTCCTCCCTCAGCGGTGTCGGCATCTCTATTATGGGCACCCAGCTGTGACAGATGGCGCTTCACAGCTGGGTGCCCACTGACGCATGCGCGAGCGGCGCTCTACGATTGGTCCCGAAGTCTTCTAGGACCCGTCATGTGTCAGAAGACTTCGGGAGGGGGGGGGGGGAGGGGGAGAACTTCCGATCACCTAAGGCGACCGGAACAAAAGTGGCTGCTGGTAACTAAAAATCGGGTACCCAACTCCTCCCTAAAAGCAGGAGCTGGGGGGGGGGTCCTAAAGCGGAAGTTGAACTTTTGGGTGGAATTCCACTTTAAAAACTTACACAAGTTGCAGTTGTGAAAGACTCTGTATATACATGGACTCTGTTTTCTACACTTTGCTTATGTATTGCGAACATCATTGATTTCAGAGGACCCCCATCTCCCATCATGTATTCCCATTTCTGAGACCCCGTTAAGATAAAACCCCCCCAGTGGTGTACTGCGCCCCTCCCCCCCCCACCATATGGGATTCTACCTGTTGGCATTTTTCTTTAGCAAAGCGGATCTGTTGGGAGTGCAGCCATCCAGGATCTCATTTATAATGTACGGCTTCAGTTCTGCCTCATTACCATAAAAGTATGATTGGAATTTCATGTCAGCTTATATACAAAAACCACGCAGTCCGGTCAGAAGAGTTCATAGTAAAGATGCAGATAATCGCGGTGATCGATATCAGGCCTCATGTACACAAGGCCTTTGCCCGGCTCCTCTAAACATCTCTTTCCTAGCAAGAGGAAATCAAAAACGCACTTCGGCTACTTTCACACTGAGGCCGCCCGAACAATCGCTGCTAAAAACGAGCGGCGCTTTAGTGTTTAATTCGCACTACTAACCCCTGCTAGCAGCTGAAGGGGTTAAAACCACCCCACTTTTTGCTGTGCTTCCAAAACGCTGCCCATTCATTTCAATGGGCAAGGCATTTGGGAGCGCTATATACAAACGCTTCCAAACCGCCCCAAAGATGCCGCTGGCAGGACTTTTCCTAATGTTCCGCAAGCGCACCGCCCCGGTGTAAAAGGGCTCATGCCAACGTATGGGAGGCGGATTTCAGGCACTATAATGGCTGAAAACTGCCTCCGTGTGAAAGGGATCTTAAAAAGAGGTTTTTGAAAACGCGTTTAGGCGTGTCAAGCACTTGAGCGTTCGAGTCAAACCTTTCATGGCTAAAATGCTCCTCTCCTAAACACACAGGCGCTTTTCTGCCTCTAAAACGTCTGAGTAAAAGCAGCACTTTGGATGCCTTCGGTTAGGAGTTCTCAATCCAAGGTACAGTTTATGATTTGCCTCAAAGTCACTCCATATAAAGACAAACTGCTGGTTGGTCACTGTATGAGGAAGAAACAAGGCGGGTATACACAGAGAAATAATATCTGTACATACAAGGGGTGCACCACATGGAAATTTTGGTGCCAAAAATGCAGGATGTACTTTGCCGAAAACGGCATTTAAGAAATTTATATTTTTTATATATAAAATTGTATTATATTTGACTTCATATCAAATAAATGATGAATTTATTGTTAGCCATGTTAGACACCTTTAATGCAAGAAAAGATCAAGAGAAATGCAGTCTGCAGTCTCTAACCAGCTCCTGCATCATGTCTGCAGTCTCTGACCAGCTCCTGCATCATGTCTGCAGTCTCTGACCAGCTCCTGCATCATGTCTGCAGTCTCTGACCAGCTCCTGCATCATGTCTGCAGTCTCTGACCAGCTCCTGCATCATGTCTGCAGTCTCTGACCAGCTCCTGCATCATGTCTGCAGTCTCTGACCAGCTCCTGCATCATGTCTGCAGTCTCTGACCAGCTCCTGCATCATGTCTGCAGTCTCTGACCATCTCCTGCATCATGTCTGCAGTCTCTGACCATCTCCTGCATCATGTCTGCAGTCTCTGACCATCTCCTGCATCATGTCTGCAGTCTCTGACCATCTCCTGCATCATGTCTGCAGTCTCTGACCATCTCCTGCATCATGTCTGCAGTCTCTGACCATCTCCTGCATCATGTCTGCAGTCTCTGACCATCTCCTGCATCATGTCTGCAGTCTCTGACCATCTCCTGCATCATGTCTGCAGTCTCTGACCATCTCCTGCATCATGTCTGCAGTCTCTGACCATCTCCTGCATCATGTCTGCAGTCTGACCGTCTCTTGTATCATGTCTGCAGTCTCTTAACCACTTCAATACCGGGGCACTTTTACACCTTCCTGCCCAGACCAATTTTCAGCTTTCAGCGCTGTCGCAGTTTGAATGACAATTGCGCGGTCATCCATCACTGTACCCAAACTAAATTTTTATCATTTTGTTACCACAAATAGAGATTACTTTTGGTGGTATTTGATCACCTCTGGTTTTTATTTTTTGCTAAACAAATAAAAAAAAAGACCGAAAATTTTGAAAAAAATAAAAGTTTTGCATTTGTTTGTTAAAAAAAAACCAAACTTGTAAATAAGTAAGTTTTCTCTTTCACTGATGGGCACTGATACGGTAGCACCGATGAGCGGGCACTGACATGCGGCACTGATATGCAGCACTGATGGGCACTTATGGGTGGCACCGATAGGCGACACTGAAAGGCGGCACTGCCGGGCACTGATAGGCGGCACTGATATGAGGCAGTGATGGGCATCCCTGGTGACACTGGCAGTGGTAGGCATTGGAGTGGGCACAGATTGGCACCTGCCTGGGGGTCTAGGGGCATACCTGGTGGTCCAGTGAGGATGGCTTCCCTGGTGGTCCTGGGCGGGATCCGAGGGGGGGCTGTGCTGATAAACAATTAGCACAGACCCCCCCTGTCAGGAGAGCAGTCGATCGGCTCTCCTCTACTCGTGTTTGTCGGACGCGAGTGAGGAAAAGCCGATCACCGGCTCTTTCTATTTACATCGTGATCAGCCGTGATTGGACACGGCTGATCACAGGGTAAAGTCTCCGTCAGAGACTCTTTACCTACATCGTTGTTGCGGGGTGTCAGACTGACACCCCGCAACAACGATCGCCGCGATGCGCGCCCCCGGGGGCACGCAGCGGCTCAATATTCCTGATCACGTCATATGACGTCGGTCAGGAATATCAATCCACTTTGCCGCCGTTGGTAATAGGGTGGGCGGGAAGTGGTTAAAGTGGCATTCCACTCCAAAAAAAAAAAATTCATTAACGTGCATGAAGAAAAATAAATAAAAATAACCAGACACATGGAAAAAAAATTTTTTTTTTTTACTTGCCTTTTTATGCCTGTTGCTATGCGGTCCCTCAAAATCTGCCTCCTTCAGCGCCTGGACTCCTGACATCACTTCCCTCGGCGCAGGAAGGGAGATCACCTCTCCCCCCTCCCTCTAGGCAATCATCTGGGACATGTGACAGGTCCCAGATGATTGCGTGGCCAGTGAAGCCACAGCCGGGCGCCCATAGTTAAAATGCCGGTGCCGCCGGGCGGAGGGGGTGGACAAGCAGGGGCTTCGATCCCCCGCATCGCTGGACCCTGGGACAGGCAAGTGTCCGATTATTAAAAGTCAGCAGCTGCAGTATTTGTAGCTGCTGACTTTATTTTTTAAGCGGATCTCTAATTTAAAGACAATAATAGTATGAAATCAAAGCTACCTACAATGGAAAACACAATCTGGGGGGTCCAGTGTAGGTTCACCTTACAAATTTATAAAGGTGAACTTACACACTTTTAACTTTGCCTGCTGTAAACGAAAAAGGAGAATGTTTTCTAAGAGGGACTTTAACCGTATTGATGGTCAGAGGCGGTATGTCACCTCCTCCACTTATCTCTATTACATAGAGGGGTGTTGCTTTGTAGTTCACAAAAGCAGCAGAAAAAACAAAAACAAAAAAAAAAAAAAAAAAACACTGAAAAACATGGTTTTAGATTTTAGTTCAGGATGTTGGAATTGCAGAAAGATTTGCGATCGCATCAAAGGGTAAATGTTTTCGCAGAAAATTTACTTTCCCAACAAATAAATAAAAAAATGCTGCCAGCAAAACCAAATTGTCCTTTGCAGGTTATTCCTGAGTGATCACATGTAGAGGTGAGACGGGAGGACAACAAACACGAGCCGCACAAACCCGAGCAGGACGACAACACAGCCCGAGTCATCTCCCGAGGCTATACAAAGACGATCGCCCAAGGCTTTCTGAGCCGATACAATTCGAGCTTTTTTTAAAATCTCCACTACAATCATCATGGAAATGTCCGCCATTCGATTTGATACAGTAAACCCAATTTACACTTTTATATCAGATTATATTGTAATGCTATGTAGATTATGTCTCTATGGTAATGTATGTTCATTGAACACATTTACAATACTGAACAACCCTCATCTGTGCAAAGTCTTCTAGTGCTTTACTTCTTAGCAAAGTTCATTTAAAGTACATCGAACTCCCACTTGAAGCGGGTCAAATACAGCTTAGAAGTCACTTGCAGGTCCGATTTACATGTCAAATGAACTACAAATCATCTCAAAATTAGCTCAACTGGCGCCACCCACAAAATCCAAAACACTTTGACAGGTTCTTAATTAGTTGGTTGCTTAAAGCTGAACTCCAGGACAGCCACTAAGTAAAATGTGCCGATATAGTACGAGTTACAGTGTTATTAAACCCAGGAGCGCGCTCCCCCCCAGGAGCCTGCCCTCACTAGATGGCGCTCCCCCCGAGGAGCCTGCCCTCGCTAGATGGCGCTCCCCCCGAGGAGCCTGCCCTCGCTAGATGGCGCTCCCCCCGAGGAGCCTGCCCTCGCTAGATGGCGCTCCCCCCCCCAGGAGCCTGCCCTCGCTAGATGGCGCTCCCCCCCCAGGAGCCTGCCCTCGCTAGATGGCGCTCCCCCCCCAGGAGCCTGCCCTCGCTAGATGGCGCTCCCCCCCAGGAGCCTGCCCTCGCTAGATGGCGCTCCCCCCCAGGCGCCTGCACTCACTAGATGGCGCTCCCCCCCAGGAGCCTGCACTCACTAGATGGCGCTCCCCCCCAGGAGCCTGCACTCACTAGATGGCGCTCCCCCCCAGGAGCCTGCACTCACTAGATGGCGCTCCCCCCCAGGAGCCTGCACTCACTAGATGGCGCTCCCCCCCAGGAGCCTGCACTCACTAGATGGCGCTCCCCCCCAGGAGCCTGCACTCACTAGATGGCGCTCCCCCCCAGGAGCCTGCACTCACTAGATGGCGCTCCCCCCCAGGAGCCTGCACTCACTAGATGGCGCTCCCCCCCAGGAGCCTGCACTCACTAGATGGCGCTCCCCCCCAGGAGCCTGCACTCACTAGATGGCGCTCCCCCCCAGGAGCCTGCACTCACTAGATGGCGCTCCCCCCCAGGAGCCTGCACTCACTAGATGGCGCTCCCCCCCAGGAGCCTGCACTCACTAGATGGCGCTCCCCCCCAGGAGCCTGCACTCACTAGATGGCGCTCCCCCCCAGGAGCCTGCACTCACTAGATGGCGCTCCCCCCCAGGAGCCTGCACTCACTAGATGGCGCTCCCCCCAGGAGCCTGCACTCACTAGATGGCGCTCCCCCAGGAGCCTGCACTCACTAGATGGCGCTCCCCCCAGGAGCCTGCACTCACTAGATGGCGCTCCCCCCAGGAGCCTGCACTCACTAGATGGCGCTCCCCCCAGGAGCCTGCACTCACTAGATGGCGCTCCCCCCAGGAGCCTGCACTCCCTAGATGGCGTTCCCCCCAGGAGCCTGCAGTATACAGCACTCGTTTACTTTTTTATTCTGCTATGATTGCCCTATGATGTTGCATGACCCCTGACCCTCTGTCTGGACAGTGTCGATTAGCCCTGTGCTGATCACATGCACTGACCAATGTTACTGTTGTGGATTTAGCAATACCAATTCCAATGAGGTGCGGGTCCCCTTGTGAACTTAATCATCCCTAATTTACATCTGACCGTTTTACGTAGCTCTGGAAGTACAGCTATCACTACACTCCCCAGGCTCCGACAGGAAAGGCTCTGCTCTCCTACAGTAGGCCACACCCCCTTTGGCTAAGTTGTACCAGAGATCCTGGAGCTCACTACATTTCTGTGAGAACCAACAAGTATATTTGTGATATGAGCCTTTTTAAAGAGACAAATCATGGGGTAAAAAAAAAAGCAAGTATTGGACAGAGGTGCCGAGTGAAATCCTCCAAGTAAAAGCCAATCCCAGACCAGACCATGGTGACAAAGCCAGATCATTATATTGGAAATCCAAATCATTGGAGAGACACTGAATTGCACATACAGAAAACTCTTCGTTCAGCAATAAGGCCGGCATTACTGTACCTTTTTCCCAGTTTGTTTCTCCACCATGTCGTAGCTTAGAGAGAATTCTTCTGGCTGTGGTGTTTTAGAACACCCACCCTTGGGCATCGTTTTGCCTTCCCTACTTGACCTTCATTTATTCCCCTATCGCTTCGTCATCAACAGTCTGCAAAGAAAAAAAAAAAGGATTTGTTAAATTAGTTACAAAGGAAACAATTGTGCTCATTGCATACTAGTAAGAATTCAACCAGGTGATAATTATTTTTTTATTTTTTTTCTGGTGTACAATTCCAAAAGCCGCACGCTTCCTCAGCTGTCAGACACCACTCTGATACTTTGCAACCCCAAGAAACTTGGGGTGCCACTCCAAACAATCGTCCAACTCTGGTGACTCCTACGCAGGCGGCTAAGGAGCCCATCCAATCAGCTCTGTAGCATATACTGAAAAGGGAGAAACTGCTGCACACGAACCTGACCCGAAAGGTGAAATAAGACGGCTTCAGCCTGACCGCACCCAGGCATTTCACCCTACCCATGGGGCTAAATCATGGAGGTCTGCCATGATTAAGACCTACTAGTGGGGCGAAACGCCTGGGTAGAGTCAGGCTGAAGCCAGCTTATTGGTTCACTTTTTGGGCCGGGTTGGTGTGTGTGTGTGTGTGTGGGGGGGGGGGGGGTTTTCTCTTTCCAGTATCTGATACTTTGTGTTGCGCCAAATCAGGATCCAGCCTTGTGTTTATTTTTAACTAGACCTTTAAAAATATGGCACTAGGAAAGCACAAAAAAGGAAAATGGCTGAAGGAATGAAAACCAGTCCTGGGAAAGAGCCAGATACAGAATCAAACCCTGCAAAAGGCAAGGCCATGTAGTGCAGGGGGTGATGGGGAAGGAAAGGCCATGTAGTGCAGGGGGTGATGGGGAAGGAAAGGCCATGTAGTGCAGGGGGTGATGGGGAAGGAAAGGCCATGTAGTGCAGGGGGTGATGGGGAAGGAAAGGCCATGTAGTGCAGGGGGTGATGGGGAAGGAAAGGCCATGTAGTGCAGGGGGTGATGGGGAAGGAAAGGCCATGTAGTGCAGGGGGTGATGGGGAAGGAAAGGCCATGTAGTGCAGGGGGTGATGGGGAAGGAAAGGCCATGTTCCCCTTTGTTCAGTACACACAAGGTGCACCACAACATTTAACCTACGGACACCATTTTAGTGCCAAATTAAAATTGAGGCATTAAAAACAAAACAGATTTCTTAAAAAGCCCAACATATGAACCCATCATTGGCATATCATTGGCTGGAAATGTCTGCAATTGTCCTACCTAAAACCAGTTCATGGATTGATGGGTTGGATATCCAATCAAACTACTAGTCCAAACCCCAGGAACTATCCACCAATCACTAGTCCAAGCCCCAGGAATTATCCACCAAATCACAACTAGACCAAGGCCCAATAACTATCCACCAAATCACCACTAGTCCAAACCCCAGGAACTATCCACCAAATCACAACTAGACCAAGCCCTAAGAACTATGCACCAAATCACCACTAGTCCACACCCCAGGAACTATCCACCAAATCACCACTAGTCCAAGCCCCAGGAACTATGCACCAAATCACCACTAGACCAAGCCCAGGAACTATCCACCAAATCACCACTAGTCCACACCCCAGGAACTATCCACCAATCACTAGTCCAAGCCCCAGGAACTATCCACCAAATCACCACTAGTCCACACCCCAGGAACTATCCACCAATCACTAGTCCAAGCCCCAGGAACTATCCACCAAATCACCACTAGTCCACACCCCAGGAACTGGTGTATTATCTTGGGGGGGGGGGGGGGGGGGGGTGCAGTGCATATGCAGTACTATAAACTCTTCCCAGTCCTAGAGTTTTTACTCCTTTACAGCTTAGAAATAAGCATCCCTTTGCAATAATGAGCGCATATTACGTAAAAGCTCCCCAAGTCATTCAGAAGTAATCCAATCACAAGAAATACTCTAAACAAGAAACCTCACTTGTGATCATTGCCCCATTTCTACTCTAGTGAGGTCCAGGTCAAGGTTGATTTGGTGGTGCAAGGGAGACCTACTCAATGTTATGTGGGTGTTCATAATGTTATGGCTGAGATATATACATACATAATATACACACACACACACACACACACACACACACTTGATTTGCCGCTTCTACCACAAATGAACTGACACCAGAGGAAACAAAACAGTAAAAGATTTTTACCACACAGAGCTTCAATCCAGCAAGGTGCTCTACAAACACACCACTAACACATTTAGATCAACTTTAAATTAAAAGGTAAAAAAAAAGAAAAAAAGTAGTAATGGCCTGCTACACCTTTAATGCATCCATCAGACAGGACGTTTAGGCACTGGCTTCATTTCGATGGTCTTCGGATAGCCGGTGACAAAACCTTCACATATTAATGGACGCTGAGTCGCATCTTGGCTGGAGACCAGCGACCGCGCTCTTCAAAGTCATTACATGAATTCTGCAGTCTTCCCGTAAAAAAAAAAACCTTCCTATCAAATGCCAGAAACATTGTTCTGTCACGTCGGAGGGAAAAAAAACCCACAAAGAAAAACGCCGGGCACACCGCCAGTGTAATTCCTCGCAGCAGTCAACAAGTGACCTGTGATGAAAACGAATGTTTAGCTGCTGGAAGGCCGTGCGGTGCCGCACCATCTATACACAGAATTTCTGGAAGGTCATGCGGTGCCGCACCATCTTTTCACAGAACTGCTGGAAGGCCGTGTGGTGCCGCACCATCTATACACAGAATTTTTGGAAGGCCGTGCGGTGCCGCACCATCTATACACAGAATTTCTGGAAGGTCATGCGGTGCCGCACCATCTTTTCACAGAACTGCTGGAAGGCCGTGTGGTGCCGCACCATCTATACACAGAATGGCTGGAAGGCCGTGCAGTGCCGCACCATCTATACACAGAATTTCTGGAAGGCCGTGCGGTGCCGCACCATCTATACACAGAATGGCTGGAAGGCCGTGCGGTGCCGCACCATCTTTTCACAGAACTGCTGGAAGGCCGTGGGGTGCCGCACCATCTATACACAGAACTGCTGGAAGGCCGTGCGGTACCGCACCATCTATACACAGAATTGGATCCAAAGACTTGATATGCATTTTAGGAAAAACAGTCTGTTTATCCAACTATCCTTTCAATGGCTGAACAAACCTCAAGAACAATAACGCTTAACCACTTGCCGCCCACGGGCGTCATATGACGTCCTGGGCTTTGAGCGGGTATATCTGAATGATGCCTGTAGTTACAGACATCATTCTGATATTGCCGGTTTCAGCCGGCGAATCTCTACACCATAGGAACGATCATAGCGGCCGTTCCGCCGCTTGATCGTTCCTATGGGAGGCGAGAGGGGACGCCCCCCCCTCCGGTGCTTGTTCTGACTCACCGTTACGATCGGTGAGGCGGAGAGCAGATCCGCCGGCGCCGGATGTAGATCATAGAGATTTCCGGCGGACCAGATGGTCGCCGGAGTCTCTATGATCATCGGAGGCCGGGCGCGATGTTATGACGTCATGCCCGGCCTCTCCATTCAAAAAAACGGCGCCGCTTCGGCTGGGAAGCGGCGATCGTTTTATTTTTTTTTTTATTTCAGGCTTCCCAGCCTAGTGGTGAGATGTGGGGTCTTATTGACCCCATATCTCACTATCAAGAGGACCTGTCATGTTATATTCCTATTACAAGGGATGTTTACATTCCTTGTAATAGGAATAAAAGTGATCAAAAAAATTTTTTTTTCAAAAAAAAGTGTAAATATATATATATATATATATATATATATATATATATATATATATATATATATATATATATATATATATATATATATATATATATATATATATATATCAATAAAAAAAAAAAAAATTTAAAGCGCCGCTGTCCCCGTGAGCTCGCACGCAGAAGCGAACACATACGTAAGTCCCGCCCACATATGAAAACGGTGTTCAAACTATACATGTGAGGTATCGCCGCGAACGTTGGAGCGAGAGCAATAATTTTGTCACTAGACCTCCTCTGTAACTCAAAACATGTAACCAGTAAAAAAATTTCAAGCGTCGCCTATGGGGATTTTTAAGTACCGAACATTGGCGCCATTCTACGAGCGTGTGCAATTTTGAAGCGGGACATGTTAGGTATCTATTTACTCGGCGTAACTTCATCTTTCACAATATGCAAAAACATTGGGCTAACTTTACTGTTTTGTTTTTTTTTAAAACACAAAACTGTTTTCCCCAAAAAAACGCGCTCGAAAAATTCCTGCGCAAATACCGTGTGAGATAAAAAGTTGTAACAACCGCCATTGTATTCTCTAGGGTTTTTGCTAAAAAAACATATATAATGTTTGGGGGTTCTATGTAATTTTCTAGCAAAAAAATTATGATTTTTACAGGAAGAGAGAAATGTCAAAATTGGCCCGGTATTGAGGTGGTTAAAGTTCCACCTAAAAGGGGAAGCTCTGCTTATTTGCCTCCTCCCCCCTCCAGTGCCACATTTGGCACCGGGGGGGGTACTTGTTTTTGACAGGTACCCATCCCCACTCCCAAGAGGTCTCGCCATGGCGCGCTCACTTGGAAGTTTAGTCCCTCCTCCTTCCCCTGCCACTGGGCCAATCAGAAAGCGCAGAACGCTTCATGCATGCGCAGTAGGGAACTGGCTGTGAAGCCGCAAGCTGTCCCAGCCGGATGCCCACACTTGTAGTGCCGGCCCCGTGGAGAGGAGCGAGGGTTCGGGAGGCCACATGGCTGGATCCTCGGACAGGTGAGTATTCATAGTCGGAAGAATAAGGACTCGAGGAATCTCTCAGAAATGGGGCGTTGCCGATGTGACAGATCAATAGGAACTGCCCCCGAAAATGTGAAAAAAAATTCTGGCAACCATGGCTGGAGTGCTCCGCCCCATATGGGAGGAGTTTATAATGACTTTCTTTACTGGTAAATGTTAGTCTGTTCTTTATGCATCTGTGTGATGTACTACTAGGTCTTTATTAATGGGAAGACTTCCCCTTTAATGCGTCATCATTTGAATGCCTGTTGATTCTGTATTATTCAAGTTTTCAATAAAGAACACTTTAAAACAAACCCTGGAGCTCCTCTTTGAACGGCTCGGTTGCTTACTATGGAGAAGAATCCCATCAGGAGAGAAATACACAAAGTGTAGACTGGAAAGATACTCATCCTTTGTGAAATGCCACAAGTCGCTCCCCCAGAAGCATTATGAAGCCAGTGCCTATCGCTGTCCAATCACAGGGAAAGGTCATCATTGTCATAGTACAGAAGTCTGAAGGGGGAGGAGTCAGATCTGGTCACCAAGAAGCATGGCTCCTGAGGCTATCAATCACAGCCTGAGAGGTGGGAGGGGCTGAGACAAAGGACACGGATCCCGCATCGGAATCAAGCTCACACGAGTGCCCCCCATAGAAAGCAGCTTGCCAAGGGGGCACCCGTAAAAGGAGGAGGAGCCAGATGGAGTTCCCAGAACTAAAATAAAGGATTGGGGCTGCTCTGTGCAAAGCCATTACAACGCAGGTAAGTCGATGTTAATTCAACTCCTAGGCCAGGGGGTAGGCAACCCCGGCACTTGAGCTGTGGCGAAACTACAAATCCCATCATGCCTCTGCCTCTAGGAGCCATGCCTGCGATTGTCAGGGTCTTGCAATGTCTCATTGGATTTGTAGTGTCACCACAGCTGGAGGGCCGAGTGCACACAAATAAGTGGCCTCTCGGCCGGCGGGGGCCTTGGCGCCGGGTAGCAGCATGTTTGTGTGCAATAGCACCGATAGAGCTGTGCAGAGAGCACTTACCCAGGGAATGCTCCCGATCAGGAGATTTCCAATCATGTGACTGCCGTGACAGCCAATCACGGCAGTCACATGATCATAAGCTCCTCCCCAGCATTCTAAGCCCCTTAAAGGGCCCTCAGAGGCCGGCTCTAAGGGGTAAAAAAAATAAAATAAAATCACTAAAGCCAGATTGTAAGCACAACAGCCAGGCAACTCGCAATACCGCTCAGCACCACACGCCATCACTGAATGGAAAAAAAAAAAAAAAAAAAAAATCACAAGTTAGCCTCTCATATGAAAAGGTTTCAAGGAGAAACGTGACGATAATCGGGCTCCCCCAATTAGGATCTCTCTGCTCACTTAGGCTACTCTCACACTGAGGCGCTATAGCGCTAAAAACAGCGCCTGTGAAGAGCCTCTTGTCTCTCCCTCGTGAAAACCCGAGGGCTTTCACACCGGGGCGGTGCGCTGACAGGACGGTAAAAAAAGATCCTGCAAGCCGCATCTTTGCAGAGCTATCGGAGCAAAGTATACACCGCTCCTACAGCGCCCCTGCCCATTGAAATCAATGGGGCAAAGCGCCAGAGCAGTGCCGTGCCGATGCATCACACTCTTCACTTTTCCTTTGACATGTGACCGTTCTATCAGCCCGTGTGTGGTGACCTGTCCTGTACTGTGCACACCGCCGCAGCGCAGTGGGAGGAGCCGGCCACACCGGAGACCAGGCATGGATGGTACCTTGTGGTGGGACTGCAAGAAAATAACCGCCCAGCGCAGTGCGTCCCCCCCCCCCCCCTGCACCCGGTGTGAATGGACCCCATAGATCTCCACAGGCCTCACTCTGCACAACGTTTATTTTTCAGTCCACAAAAACAAGATAAATGAAGAAAGGAAGGACGGTGCGTTATTTTTTTTCCACAAATGCATTTTTCCCCCTCCAGAGAATACTTTCTATAATGCAGGTAATCCATGGAACATAAAATGTGAAATCAGTATTCCGGAGATGCTGCTATCATCTTCCCTCGGCCTTTAATCTAGACAGCGCTATTATCCCTCGCCTAGGTAAGAGCTGCACACTAACAACGCATGACAAAAGCTTCGCGTTACCAGGAAACAAGGTCAGGAATAAACACTCCGGTACACCTTCTAACCAGACCCTGAAGAGCCAAAGAACATGAGATCCCTCATCGTTTCTGGGGACTTTCCTGTCCAAAGCTGAAGGCCCCAATTAACCTTTCCCCCCCCCCCCCCCCCCCCAGGTAGGAGCAGAAATGTGAAAACCCCCGGATTGTATGGGGGGGTCACAAAGGGAATATGAGGGCTGCTTGGGATGACAACCACTTGCTGACCAGACTGACACTTTGTTTACAAGTTTAAAATCATATTTTTTGCTACAAAATTACTTAAAACATTTTTTTTTTTTTTTTTAAAAAGCAGAGACTCTAGAGAATAAAATGGCGTTCACTGCAATTTTTTATATGTCAGACGGTATTAACGCGCCGGTTTTGCAAACAATTTTTTGGGAAAATTACACATTAAAAACTATAATTTACCCCAATTTTTTAAAATAATGTGAAAGATGTTGTTACATCGAATAAATAGATACCTAAAACGTCACGCGTTAAAAAACTGCACACTCGTGAAATGGCAACGACAGCAATTAAAAATCTCCATTAGGTGATGCTTTAACCACTTCGACCCCAGAAGGATTTACCCCCCTTCCTGACCAGGCATTTTTTTGCGATACGGCACTGCGTCACCTTAACTGGCAATTGCGCGGTCGTGAGACGTTGTACCCAAACGAAATTGGTCTATTGTTCCCACAAATAGAGATTTCTTTTGGGGGTATTTGATCACCTCTGCAGTTTTTTTTGTGCTATACACAAAAAGGGCGGCAATTTTGAAAAAAAAAATAAAAAAAATGTACTTTTTGCAACAATTACACAAAAGAAAAAAAAAAATGAAAAACAAAATTTCCGTTTGGGCCAATATGTACTCTACATATTTTTGGTAAAAAAAAATTCCAATTAGTGTATATTGATTGGTTTGTGCAAAAGTTATATCTACAAAATGGGGATAGATTTATGGCATTTATATTATGTTTTTTTTAATAGTAATGGCGGTGATCTGCGATTTTAAGTGGGACTGCGACATTGCGGCGGACGGATTGGACACTTGACACTGAGACCAGTGACATTTATACAGCGATCAGAGCTATAAAAAAGCACCGATTACTGTATAAAAGTCACTGGCAGGGAAGGGGGTAACACTATGAGGGTGATCAAGAGGGTTACGCGTGTTCCCTGGGAGGTGCTTTTAACTGTATGGGGGCTGGGCTGACTGGAGGAGGAGGGAGATCGCTGTTCCTAATCACTAGAAACAGACGATCGCACTGTACTCCCCTGACAGAACGGATCTGTTTACACTGGGAGATTCCCATTCTGCCTCTGCGGAGCGATCGCAGGTGACCGGCGGACAGAGCGTCTGTCGGACCCGCGGGTTGGCTCCGCCGCTAGCGAATGGACACGCGCTCCCACAGATCGCCGTGTACCCGCCCGACGTATGTCTGATATGTGCAGCTGAGCCAACCTGCAGCAGTACAACTGCAGCGGCTGGTCGGCAAGCGATTAAACGCCATCACCCGTTTAGAGTCACAGAGGAGGTCTAGAACTAGAATTATTGCTCTTGCTATAACGTTGGCAGCGATACCTCACATGTGGGGCAAATACCATTTACATAGGTGGGCGTGACGTATGCACAAGGAGAGTTTATTTTTACACTGTCCCTATAATTTGATCACTTATTCCTATGACAAGAAATGTAAACATCCTGTGAAGTAGAAAGGATGACAGGTCCTCTTTATGGAGTGGTCTAGGGTAGGGCTGGGAGAAAAAAAAATAAAAAATCAATTCACAGTTTTTTTTTTACCACGCCGGTCCTGAGGAGCTGTGGGCAGGAGTTTTCAGGCGAGGCCGTGGCTTCGGCCTAGTCCGCAGCGTCCGGCCGCGCACTCTCCTAAAAACTCCTGCCCACAGCTCCTCAGGACTGGCGGTGTAAAAAAAAAAACAAAAAAAAAAAAAAAACCCAAAAAAAAAAAACAAAAAAAAAAAAAACAATTTGCTTAAATTTTGATTCGATTTGACCTCTCAACTCAATTTAAGATTTAAATCGATTTTTTCCCCAGCCCCAGTCTAGAGAGGCCTCAAACTTATTAAGCAAAGGTAAAAAAAAATAAATTAAAAAAAATAAAAAGTTGATCCGCTTGGAGCGATTGTATGTGTGAACTCAGGATCAAATCTCTATGACAAGACGTCTGGGTTCACACAAATGCTGCGGAGAAACCACATGTGATTTGGACAAAAATCGCACCGCATTCCTGTTCAAATGGAATGCAATTCTTTGCAGTGCGATTTCAGGCCATTCATTTTTTTATGGGCTCAAATTACACCGTAAAGTAATTGATATCGGCACAGATACTGGTATCACTAATCGGTGCAACCCTATAGATTGTACCTACCAAGGTCAACAGCCCCCCATATTGTCCCTTCATACCAGAAACAGAATTGGAAGCCGAACGCCATTCAGAACCAGCGATTAAAAGGCACGGCATAACCATAAAGTGATTACAAAAAGTTTTTTGGGGGTTTAACAATCTGATTTTTTTTTTTAGTTAAATAAAAATTTTTTGATTATCAAATTTTTTAATAAAATGCTTTGAGCAAAAATCTAAAGATAATTTTCTATTTAAGATACATTAATAATTTTGTTTATTCAGCATGAAATGGAGCTTAGTTCTGTAGTATGAGGCTGTATATTCTGCAATAGGTACATTTTTGGTAAACTCATTCAATGAATCTAAGCTCTGCAAGCTGGGATAACATGCACTGCATTGATACATTCACACTTTGTCACAGTAATCATGAGATAAAACAAAGTTCAGGAATGTTTTTATCCAATTGTTTTGCAAATCTATGTACACTACAAACTTTATGACTGAATCGGTTCCGATTAGAGGTCGACCGATATGGGTTTTTCTCTGGCCGATGCCAAAGCCGATATTTAGAAATCGCGGTGGCCGATGGCCGAAATATGATGCTGATTTTTTTGGGCCGATATATTAGGCCAATTTCTTTTTTTTTTTCCCTTCATCTCATAAAATCTAACAGTTAGACCCCTTTTACACTGAGGCGATGCGCTGGCAGGATGTTAAAAAAAAAAAAAAGTCCTGCAAGCAGCATCTTTGGAGCGGTGTATACCGCTGCTTCACCACTCCTTCCCATTGAAATGAATGCGCACCGCTGCTGAAGCACCTGCAAAGCGTTTTGGCAGCGGCGCTTCAGGGGCGCATTTAATCCCTTCTTCGGCCGCCCCGCTAGCAGCCGAATAGCGCAGCTAAAATGACGGTAAAGCACCGCTAAAACTAACAGCGTTTTACCGTCAATGCCTGCCCGCTCCAGTGTGAAAGCAGCCTTAAGTAATAAGTGATTAATAAATGTTTAAATATAAAAAAATTTCTGTAACAAAACAAACCTCCAATCAGTTCACTTGTATGTAGAATTTAGATTTAAAAAAAAACAAAAAAAAAAAAAACTATATCTTAAATATTTAATACACAAAAACAGGTAATCAAAACTTTTGGACGAAAAAAAATGGGCCAACTTTACTGCTTTTTTTTTTTTAATTTCATTAGTGCATTTTTTTTAAAAAAATTGCGTTTGAAAGACCGCTGCGCAAATACCGTGTGACATAAAATATTGCAACAACCGCTATTTTATTCCCTAGAGTCTCTGCTAAAAAAAATATATATAATGTTTGGGGGTTCTAAGTGATTTTATAGCAGAAAATACAGGATTTTTACTTGTAAGCAACAAGTGTCAGAAAAGATTTAGTCTTTAAATGGTTAAACTGAAAACTTCTCCACATTCAGTCTATTGATAAAAGAACCTGAAAGATACAATGTATCTTCTTATCAGACTTGGCTGCCCAGAGGAGGAGAGAAGAAAACTTCAGACAACTTGCATTGACTATTACAGAAGTCATTTCCAAGTCCCGCTGAAGTTATAATCGGCTTTTTTTTATCAGCACAAGCGGCCGATGCCGATCAAGTAAAAAGAGCCAAATATCAGTCGACCTCTAGTTCTGATATCGCTGTTTTACTAACCTGACAGCTTATTATTCTAAATAGGAAACCTTCATTTTGTATGCAAAGATTAAAGATTCCAACTACCAGCAAGAATAAGTCCTTACATTTAAAGAGCACCTTTCATTTCAGATCCATCATGGCAGTGCCTGTTAGTGGGCATCCAATCAACTGCCATGTCCCTCCCCCTGTTGTGTCACCGCCCCATCACCAGCCATCCCATTAAAGTGAATGGGACTGTCGGGGAGCCAACGGCGGGGTCAGAGGAGGATAGGCCAACGGCGGGGTCAGAGGAGGATAGGCCAACGGCGGGGTCAGAGGAGGATAGGCCAACGGCGGGGTCAGAGGAGGATAGGCCAACGGCGGGGTCAGAGGAGGATAGGCCAACGGCGGGGTCAGAGGAGGATAGGCCAACGGCGGGGTCAGAGGAGGATAGGCCAACGGCGGGGTCAGAGGAGGATGGAGCCAACGGCGGGGTCAGAGGAGGGGAGCCAACGGCGGGGTCAGAGGAGGGGAGCCAACGGCGGGGTCAGAGGAGGGGAGCCAACGGCGGGGTCAGAGGAGGATGAGCCAACGGCGGGGTCAGAGGAGGATGAGCCAACGGCGGGGTCAGAGGAGGGGAGCCAACGGCGGGGTCAGAGGAGGGGAGCCAACGGCGGGGTCAGAGGAGGGGAGCCAACGGCGGGGTCAGAGGAGGGGAGCCAACAGCAGGGTCAGAGGAGGGGAGCCAACAGCGGGGTCAGAGGAGGGGAGCCAACAGCGGGGTCAGAGGAGGGGAGCCAACAGCGGGGTCAGAGGAGGGAGCCAACAGCGGGGTCAGAGGAGGGAGCCAACGGCGGGGTCAGAGGAGGGAGCCAACGGCGGGGTCAGAGGAGGGAGCCAACGGCGGGGTCAGAGGAGGGAGCCAACGGCGGGGTCAGAGGAGGATAGGCCAACGGCGGGGTCAGAGGAGGATAGGCCAACGGCGGGGTCAAAGGAGGATAGGCCAACGGCGGGGTCAGAGGAGGATAGGCCAACGGCGGGGTCAGAGGAGGATAGGCCAACGGCGGGGTCAGAGGATGATAGGCCAACGGCGGGGTCAGAGGAGGAGCCAAGAGCGGGTCAGAGATGACAGGTGCTCTTTAAAAGTTAAGATTTAAATCAAATCCACCGAGCTCATCCCCTGTTTTGCAGACATTTGAAATCACCTGGCGGAATCGTGGCGATCGTGTGAATGCAGCCTAACTGAACCTGAAATAAATCAGCAGACAGCTCTGTTGTGGAGTTTTTAATATGAAAATTGTACAATGAGAGACGATAACAGATCATTAAACGACATAACCCAATCCGGGCACACGATTGGAGGCGGCTTCATACACTGTAATTTCCATGTTACCCAGTCATGCTTCGCTCTTATGATCCAATTTTCCTGTGCAAAGACCACGGAACATTACAAACACCGCCACAGACAATATATTTATAATTACAATCATTTACAGCGTTCTAATTACAGCACATAGACAACTACCCAGCCATGCTGAAAAACGCAGATTTTATAAAACATAAGAATTTCTGTACATCTGACTTCATGGGCTGAACACATTTAAAGATCTACCGTATATACTCGAGTATAAGTCGTTCCGAGTATAAGTCGAGGCCCTAATTTACCACAAAAAAATGGGAAAAACTTATTGACCCGAGTATAAGACGAGGGTGAGAAATGCACAGCTACTGTAAGTGGAAAAGAGGGTCAACAATGCCCATTTGCAGCATCACTGTGCCCATTTGCAGCCATAGGTCCCCTGAACTTCAAACTCGGTAGTTAGGGGTTCCTAGATGCCCCCTAGCTGCAGCCAAAATTTGGGGTCTCTGAACCCAAAGGACCCAAAATGACATTGCTGCAGATAGACACAGTTTACCGAATTTGGGGCACCGTATCTCTGGGCCACTTAGTACTAAGAACCCCAAATTTGGTGTGCAAACCCAGTGGAACTAGCACCATAAAATTTCCAAAGCTGGGGTTTCTAGCACTAAGTGGCCCCAAGATACAGGGCCCCAAATATCAGTTCAGAAAATGTCAAGCACTTTTCTGCAGCAGAAAATGACATTTTCTGAACCAGTTTTGGGGCCCTGTATCTCAGGGCCACTTGGTGCTAGGAACCCCAGCTTTGGATATGTTATGGTACCATTTCCACTGGGTTTGCACACCAAATTTGGGGTTCCTAGCACCAAGTGGCCCTGAGATATGGGGCCCCAAAATCGGTTCAGAAAATGTCAAGCACTTTTCTGCACCAGAGAATGACATTTTCCGAACCGATTTTGGGGCCCCGTATCTCGGGGCCACTTAGTGCTAGGAACTTCCGCTTTGGATATGTTATAGTACTAGGTCCACTGGGTTTGCATACCAAATTTGGGGTTTCTAGCACCAAGTGGCCCTGAGATACAGGGCCCCAAAGTCGGTTCGGAAAATGAAATTTTTTTCTGCAGAAAAGTGCTTGACTCGAGTATAAGTCGAGGGGGGCACTTTCAGCACAAAAAAATGTGCTGAAAAATTCGACTTATACTCGAGTATATACGGTATGTACAATGCCTTAAAGTAATCATACCCCTTAAAATTTTCCACATTTTGTCATGTTACAACCAAAAGCGTAAATGTATTTTACAAACAGCATCATGAAGGCCAAGGAACACACCAGACAGGTCAGGGATAAAGTTGTGGAGAAGTATAAAGCAGGGTTAGGTTATAAAAAAATCTCCCAAGCTTTGAAGATCTCACAGAGCTCTGTTCAATCCATCATCGGGAAATGGAAAGAGTATGGCACAACTGCAAACCTACCAAGACACGGCCGTCCACCTAAACTGACCGGCCGGGCAAGGAGAACATTCATCAGAGAAGAGCCAAGAGGTCCATGGTAACTCTGGAGGAGCTGCAGAGATCCACAGCTCAGGTGGGAGAATCTGTCACAGGACAACTATTAGTCGTGTTCTCCACAAATCTGCCCTTTATGGAAGAGTGACAAGAAGAAAGACATTGGAGAAAGAAAGTCATAAGAAGTCCTGTTTGTAGATTGTGAGAAGCCATGTGGAGGACACAGCAAACATGTGGAAGAAGGTGATCTGGTCACATGAGACCAAAATTCAACTTTATGGCCTAAAAGCAAAACGCTATGTGTGGGGAAAACTAACACTGCACATCACCCTGAACACACCATCCCCACCGTGAAACATGGCGGTGGCAGCATCATGTGGTGGGGATGGTTTTCTTCAGCAGGGACAGGGAAGCTGGTCAGAGTTGATGGGAAGATGGATGGAGACAAATACAGGACAATCTTAGAAGAAAACCTGTTAGAGTCTACAAAAGACTTGAGAACGGGGCGGAGGTTCACCTTCCAGCAGGACAACGACCCGAAACATCCAGCCAGAGCTACAATGGAATGGTTTAGATCAGTGGTCTCAAAGTAGCGGCCTGTGGATTGGTTATAAATGGCCCGTAGGCAGGGCCGATCCTGGATGGTTTTGCACCGCAGAGGGGGAAGCGCTGAGGACCTTTGTCTCTGTCTCCGTGTCTTCTCTGCTGCAGCCCAGAGAGAACAGAGACTAGGAAGGATCCGCCCATTGCCCCGCCCACCTAGGCACTGGTAATCGATCAGAGCCCCGGATCCAGAGTCCTGCTGCCACCTTAGGGCGGGAGAGTGGTGTCCTTCTCTGGGTGCCCTGTGTTGAAGCCAGGAGCTGACTTGGAGGAGAGGCGAGAGAGCCACCACACTGAGGCATCTGAGTGGGGGGGGGGGGGGGGGGGTTTGCACTGTGGGGGGCAATGCTGGGTTTAATAATGCGTTTTGCTGTTAGGGTCTCAACTGCTAACTCACTTAAAAGCAAACTTGGCTCATCTAACACACAGCAAACACTGCTGAGTTTCCGGCAGTAACCAGTGACTACAACTATATATAGTTTGTTTTTGAAGTTTGAAAGTTTGCATGCGGCCCCCATGGGATATGAAAACTTGTCATGTGGCCCTCAGGCAATTTGAGCTTGAGACCCCTGGTTTAGATCAAAGCATATTCATGTGTTAGAATGGCCCAGTCACAGTCCAGACCTAAATCCCATTGAGAATCTGTGGCAAGACTTGAAAATTGCTGTTCACAGACGCTCTCCATCCAATCTGACAGAGCTTGAGATATTTTACAAAGAAGAATGGGCAGAAATGTCCTCTCTAGATGTGCAAAGCTGGTAGAGACACCCCCAAAAAGACTTGTAGAGAAAGGGGGTTCTACAAAGTATTGACTCCGGGGGGCGCCATACAAATGCCCCCCCCCCCCCCCCCACACTTTTCACATATTTATTTGTATCATTTATCATTTTCCTTCCACTTCACAATTATGTGACACTTTGTGTTGGTCTATCACATAAAACACCAATAAAACACTGTCACAGATCTCTACTGACTGAAGACAGAACTGAGCGATCAGTGGTGTTTGATCGCTCAGTTCTCAATATAGAGCCAGCGGAGACCGATGCACCATCAACCTAGTGAGGTTTTTATTTTCCATACTTCTTTTAACATGCTGGAAAGGCAAAGAAGCCCACCTGTCATTACCAGACTGCACTTCACAAACCCACCACCCTCCTTGCTGGGGATCTGATCCACACAAAAAAAAAAAAAAAAAAAAAAAACACACGGTAGTATCTTCTAAGGATCGGATTCAAACCTGCCTGATCAGTTCTGTAGAATCAAAGAGTATGTGGAAGTGCAGCTTCAGGGATGAAAGACCGAAAAATCAGCTCAGTAAATGCTTCATATGGACCTGTGTGTGTTTTTTTTATAAAACAGGTTGTTGGCAAAAAAACAAAAAAAAACAAAAAAAACAAAAACAAACGACAACTATGCTAAAAGTACTTCCATGAGTACAATTCTTGTATCGATCGGTGAATGTGTATACAGGTTTACATGTGTGGGCCCTCCATACATCGGTGCCCCACTTTCTGTACATCATTAAACACAACGCACATTATCCTGTGTAGAGGAGATCTGCGTTTGGCCTCATTGGGTTCCTGTAGTGATGAGATTAGATAGATACAAAAACTAAACTGTATCCATCTACAGAGTGTTTGAGGTGCCGCACAACTGAGCCGTATATCTGTACTTCATCCACACAAGGGGCAAAGAAACAATCGCCCTTTACACCCCCCAATCAGGGGGACGAGGCTGAGGACTCTCTGCACCCATATGATTGGTTCCAAAGCACCCAATTACCAATCACCAGTACAGTCACGTGATTGTGTCACATACACCTTCATATCTAGAAGTACCAGGCGTTTCCCCTACTACAGGGGGGTGAGGGGGAAGGTGGAGGGGAGGGTGAAGGTGGAGGGTGAAGGGGAAGGTGAGTAAAAACACAAAACACAAAACAAAAAAAAGCACAGAGGTGATCAAATACCACCAAAAGAAAGCTCTATTTGTGTGTGTGTGTGTGTGTGTGTGTGTGGGGGGGGGGAGACATCAATTTTATTTGGGTACAACATCACATGACCGCGCAATTGTCAGTTAGAGCACGACAGTGCTGTATCGCAAAAAATGGCCTGGTCATTAAGGGGGTTAAACCTTCCGGGCTGAAGTGGTTAAACAGAACAATGACAAATCTTGAAGTTTGTGAACTTTGTGAAGAATCCCTCACATTAAAGTGATAATAAACCCCAAAAAGGTCATATTGCAGCTCAGTAATCAGATGTGGCTGCATTAGTCTTTTTTTAGGCTTTTTCCACTTTTTTGGTAAAGTAAGTTTTCACCTTCACTGACTGGCATCTGTAATGGGCACTGATTGGCACATTTAAAAAAAAAAATAAACAAAATTGCACCATCAGCGCAGAGACCCTCATCATAAGAGGCGCTGATTGGCTCTCTACTCGTGCCTCACCAGCAAACTGAGGAAAGCCGATTACCGGCACTTCCTGGTCACAGCTGATCACATGGTAGAGAGCCTACATCACTATGCATCACCAATCGTCACTCTGTGTGCCCCCGCGGGCGGCTTATCCTGCTGAACGTCATATGATGCCCAGTCAGGATAACTGACCCCCCCCCACATTCTGCTATAGGTCAGGAAGGATGTGGTTTAAGGTTAAGTTCACCATTTTTCTCCCCTAAATTCCAGCTCCCCCATGTACCAATATAGCATTTACCCCCCCTAAATGACCAGGCCTTTTTTTGTGACAGGGCACAGCGTCACTTTAACTGACAATTTTCTGCTATAAAACCCAAATACATTTTTTTTTTTTTTTAAACTTAATTTCTTCACCAAATTTAGGCCAATTTGTATTCTACATTTTTGGTTAAATAAACAAAAACAAAAAAAAAAAAAAACACACAACACACAAAGTGTAAATTGATTGGTTTGTGCAAAAGTTAAAGCGTCTACAAACTATGGGAAAAGACTTCTGGCATTTTACTAGTAATGGCGGCAACCTGCAATTTTTAGCGGGACTGTAACATTGCGGCGGACAAATCGGACACCTAACAAATTTTTGGGGAACCAGTGACATTACAATGATTGGTGCTAAAAATATGCACTGTCACTGTACTAATGGCACTGGCTGGGAAGGGTTTAACATCAGGGGGTGATCAAAGAGTTCAATGTGTTTACCAACTGTATGGGGGATGGGCTGCCTGGGACAACACAGATCCATCTTCCTGCATAGCAGAGACACAGAATCTCTGTCATCCCTCAACAGAACGGAGATCTGCCTTGTTTACTTCGGTAGATCCACGTTCTGTCTCTGAGGGGAACGATCGGTGGCGGGCGGTGGACAAAGTCCCCCCACCACTGGCCAATGGCCATGCCCGTACTCCCACAGATCGCAGTGTATGCGCCCAACGTAAACCTACGGAGATCTGCGCAGTCGAGCCAACCTGCTGCGGTATAACTGCGGGGATTGGTCACCAAGTGCTTCATGTACTACTTCTGCAAAAATAAAACCGCTTTCCATTAATTCTACACAGACGTACCTCACCGTCTTCATAGCGGATTACAATAAGTCACAAAACAAGTACAGGGAGGGCCCCCTCTTAGTACAAGTTTGGGGGGTGGGGCCCCTCTTAGTACAAGTTTGGGGGGTGGGGGCCCTCTTAGTACAAGTTTGGGGGGTGGGAGCCCTCTTAGTACAAGGTGGGGGGGGCGGCCCCTCTTAGTACAAGGTGGGGGGGGCGGCCCCTCTTAGTACAAGGTGGGGGGGGCGGCCCCTCTTAGTACAAGGTGGGGGGGGCGGCCCTCTTAGTACAAGGTGGGGGGGGCGGCCCCTCTTAGTACAAGGTGGGGGGGGCGGCCCCTCTTAGTACAAGGTGGGGGGGGCGGCCCCTCTTAGTACAAGGTGGGGGGGGCGGCCCCTCTTAGTACAAGGTGGGGGGGGCGGCCCCTCTTAGTACAAGGTGGGGGGGGCGGCCCCTCTTAGTACAAGGTGGGGGGGGCGGCCCCTCTTAGTACAAGGTGGGGGGGGCGGCCCCTCTTAGTACAAGGTGGGGGGGCGGCTCCTCTTAGTACAAGGTGGGGGGGCGGCCCCTCTTAGTACAAGGTGGGGGGCGGCCCCTCTTAGTACAAGGTGGGGGGGGCGGCCCCTCTTAGTACAAGGTGGGGGGGGCGGCCCCTCTTAGTACAAGGTGGGGGGGGCGGCCCCTCTTAGTACAAGGTGGGGGGGGCGGCCCCTCTTAGTACAAGGTGGGGGGGGCGGCCCCTCTTAGTACAAGGTGGGGGGGGCGGCCCCTCTTAGTACAAGGTGGGGGGGCGGCCCCTCTTAGTACAAGGTGGGGGGGCGGCTCCTCTTAGTACAAGGTGGGGGGGCGGCCCCTCTTAGTACAAGGTGGGGGGGCGGCCCCTCTTAGTACAAGGTGGGGGGGCGGCCCCTCTTAGTACAAGGTGGGGGGGGCGGCCCCTCTTAGTACAAGGTGGGGGGGCGGCCCCTCTTAGTACAAGGTGGGGGGCGGCCCCTCTTAGTACAAGGTGGGGGGGCGGCCCCTCTTAGTACAAGGTGGGGGGGCGGCCCCTCTTAGTACAAGGTGGGGGGGCGGCCCCTCTTAGTACAAGGTGGGGGGGCGGCCCCTCTTAGTACAAGGTGGGGGGGCGGCCCCTCTTAGTACAAGGTGGGGGGGCGGCCCCTCTTAGTACAAGGTGGGGGGGCGGCCCCTCTTAGTACAAGGTGGGGGGGCGGCCCCTCTTAGTACAAGGTGGGGGGCGGCCCCTCTTAGTACAAGGTGGGGGGGCGGGCCCCTCTTAGTACAAGGTGGGGGGGCGGCCCCTCTTAGTACAAGGTGGGGGGCGGCCCCTCTTAGTACAAGGTGGGGGGGGGCGGCCCCTCTTAGTACAAGGTGGGGGGGGGCGGCCCCTCTTAGTACAAGGTGGGGGGGGGGGCGGCCCCTCTTAGTACAAGGTGGGGGGGGCGGCCCCTCTTAGTACAAGGTGGGGGGGGCGGCCCCTCTTAGTACAAGGTGGGGGGGGGCCCCTCTTAGTACAAGGTGGGGGGGGGGCCCCTCTTAGTACAAGGTGGGGGGGCGGCCCCTCTTAGTACAAGGTGGGGGGGCGGCCCCTCTTAGTACAAGGTGGGGGGGCGGCCCCTCTTAGTACAAGGTGGGGGGGCGGCCCCCTCTTAGTACAAGGTGGGGGGGGCGGCCCCTCTTAGTACAAGGTGGGGGGCGGCCCCTCTTAGTACAAGGGGGGGCCCTCTTAGTACAAGACATGTCTATTAGTACAGGAATGCTCTATTAGTACATAGGGGGGGGGGGGGGAGCTGGAATCTGGTAGAAAAGATGAACCTCGCCTTCCAGTGACAAGTAATGGAAGAGCTCACAATCACATGTAGTAGAACGTTTGTCAGGATCGATGGCGGCGAGGATTTGGGGTTGCATTGTGTATCAGTCTTCCATTTGCTGTGACATTCCAGCAGGAGGGTCTGGCTCTATTCCAGCGATCGTTCTGCATGACCTTGAACGAGCCGCCACTCTCCAGAGCCCGTGTACAGTACAGACCGGCAGATATCCTGATGACAAACACAAAGCGCTAATGAGGTGTAAATGACACAAAGATGTCATCTGAGGGTCAGAGAAAATATCAATCATACCGGCTCTTCACATCCCAATCACAGACCACAATCCAGTCACAAGAATCCTTGTAGGTCTTAAAGGAGCCAACAGAAAAAGTGTCCAAAAATAAAACCCATCAATGTCATAATCTGCATCATTTACCGAATATTATAAAAAGACCACCAGCAGTCGCTGCCCCCCGCTGACGGGGCTTCCATCCTTCATTTCTATTTAAAACGGAATTACTTGTTTACAAGCTGATCGTTTACAATCAATTATTTGCGTTCTGTCGGATTTGTAAAATTAGACTGTAAAAAATAAATAAAAAAACAAAACCACACTATTTTGCAAGATGGCTCAATGGAAAAGTTGGATGATGGATGGCAGAACCTCCCAGACAATGATTACCAGATAATGGTGAGGATCATGTAAGTGGGGGGGGGGGGGGGGGGGGGGTGAGGGGGAGGGGTTGAGGCTCACACTGGGGCGATTTCCGATGTCACGCGATTCTGTGCAAATCACAATGAAAATAACATCGTTCTCAATGGTGTCCATTCACAGCAATGCAGCTCAATACGGACCAATTCTGGAAAAGGTTTCTGTATTTTGGTGATTCCAGTGTCATTTTGAACCCACCAAAAAAAATATATACGAGCCTTAAAAAGGAGAAGTACGAGGAAAGCTGGTTTAGCTGCAATTCTACGGATCACAGAAATGCCGTCATCACAACCAAGGAGTCCGGAGCCACCAGATCCCTGGACAGACTCGGCCTCCCAGCGAACCACTGAGAGCCTAAGCCGGGCGCTCCCCCCCCCCTCCACAGCTCAGCCCTCCAGTGAGCGAGGAGGGAGAAGAGCAGTGCGCCCCCCCCCGAGCGATCAGGCGCCGGCAGTGCGCCCCCCCCGAGCGATCAGGCGCCGGCAGTGCGCCCCCCCCGAGCGATCAGGCGCCGGCAGTGGCGCCCCCCCCGAGCGATCAGGCGCCGGCAGTGCGCCCCCCCGAGCGATCAGGCGCCGGCAGTGCGCCCCCCCGAGCGATCAGGCGCCGGCAGTGCGCCCCCCCGAGCGATCAGGCGCCGGCAGTGCGCCCCCCCCGGCGATCAGGCGCCGGCAGTGCGCCCCCCCCGAGCGATCAGGCGCCGGCAGTGCGCCCCCCCCGAGCGATCAGGCGCCCGGCAGTGCGCCCCCCCCGAGCGATCAGGCGCCGGCAGTGCGCCCCCCCCGAGCGATCAGGCGCCGGCAGTGCGCCCCCCCCGAGCGATCAGGCGCCGGCAGTGCGCCCCCCCCGAGCAATCAGGCGCCGGCAGTGCGCCCCCCCCGAGCAATCAGGCGCCGGGCAGTGCGCCCCCCCCGAGCAATCAGGCGCCGGCAGTGCGCCCCCCCCGAGCAATCAGGCGCCGGCAGTGCGCCCCCCCGAGCAATCAGGCGCCGGCAGTGCGCCCCCCCGAGCAATCAGGCGCCGGCAGTGCGCCCCCCCGAGCAATCAGGCCGCCGGCAGTGCGCCCCCCCGAGCAATCAGGCGCCGGCAGTGCGCCCCCCGAGCAATCAGGCGCCGGCAGTGCGCCCCCCGAGCAATCAGGCGCCGGCAGTGCGCCCCCCCGAGCAATCAGGCGCCGGCAGTGCGCCCCCCCGAGCAATCAGGCGCCGGCAGTGCGCCCCCCCGAGCAATCAGGCGCCGGCAGTGCGCCCCCCCCGAGCAATCAGGCGCCGGCAGTGCGCCCCCCCCGAGCAATCAGGCGCCGGCAGTGCGCCCCCCCGAGCAATCAGGCGCCGGCAGTGCGCCCCCCCGAGCAATCAGGCGCCGGCAGTGCGCCCCCCCGAGCAATCAGGCGCCGGCAGTGCGCCCCCCCGAGCAATCAGGCGCCGGCAGTGCGCCCCCCCGAGCAATCAGGCGCCGGCAGTGCGCCCCCCCGAGCAATCAGGCGCCGGCAGTGCGCCCCCCCGAGCAATCAGGCGCCGGCAGTGCGCCCCCCCGAGCAATCAGGCGCCGGCAGTGCGCCCCCCCGAGCAATCAGGCGCCGGCAGTGCCCCCCCCGAGCAATCAGGCGCCGGCAGTGCGCCCCCCCGAGCAATCAGGCGCCGGCAGTGCGCCCCCCCGAGCAATCAGGCGCCGGCAGTGCGCCCCCCCGAGCAATCAGGCGCCGGCAGTGCGCCCCCCCGAGCAATCAGGCGCCGGCAGTGCGCCCCCCCGAGCAATCAGGCGCCGGCAGTGCGCCCCCCCGAGCAATCAGGCGCCGGCAGTGCGCCCCCCCGAGCAATCAGGCGCCGGCAGTGCGCCCCCCGAGCAATCAGGCGCCGGCAGTGCGCCCCCCCGAGCAATCAGGCGCCGGCAGTGCGCCCCCCCGAGCAATCAGGCGCCGGCAGTGCGCCCCCCCGAGCAATCAGGCGCCGGCAGTGCGCCCCCCCGAGCAATCAGGCGCCGGCAGTGCGCCCCCCCGAGCAATCAGGCGCCGGCAGTGCTGCCCCCCCGAGCAATCAGGCGCCGCAGTGCTGCCCCCCCGAGCAATCAGGCGCCGGCAGTGCTTCCCCCCCCCGAGCAATCAGGCGCCGGCAGTGCAGCCCCCCTCCCGAGCAATCAGGCGCCGGCAGTGCGCCCCCCCGAGCAATCAGGCGCCGGCAGTGCAGCCCCCCTCCCGAGCAATTAGGCGCCGGCAGTGCAGCCCCCCTCCCGAGCAATTAGGCGCCGGCAGTGCAGGCCCTCCCCAGCAATCAGGCGCCGGCAGTGTGCCCCCCGAGCCAAAAGGCCAAATGTTCAGACATGCAAAGTCCAGCAGTTCTTGGACCACTTAATGCACAGAGATTCACTGCGGTACAATACATGAAGCTTATATATGATCAGCTAAAAACACCCAACGGTCCCCTTTTTTGGGGGTGAATCTCGGCCTTCCTCG
>JBBDGP010005090.1:0-19926 GCA_037952835.1 Lithobates septentrionalis | reverse complement strand
GTTACCCCTCCGAAAGTCACCCCATCATGGTTTCTACTCATATATAGTTCAACCGTGTATTCAGTTACTCAACTGAAATTTCACTTTAAACAGAGCAAAGCTGTCGCATGGTTGACAAGAGCACCGCATGTCCCAACAGCTACTACACCGAAATATCAACAGAATGGATATCACCGCCATACACAAATCTTTACCACCAACCCCAAGAAATGTTTAACAGGGAGCATGCTGCAACGACAGGAGGGTGATCAGTCCTTATACAGTGCCTTGAAAAAGTATTCATACCCCTTGAAATTTTCCACATTTTCTCATGTTACAACCGAAAATGTAAATGTATTTTATTGGGATTTTATGTGATAGACCAACACAAAGTGGCACATAATTGTGAAATGGAAGGAAAATGATAAATGGTTTTCAACATTTTGTAGAAATAAATATGTGAAAAGTGTTGAGTACATTTGTATGGCGCCCCCCGGAGTCAATACTTTGTAGAACCTCCTTTCTCTGCAATTACAGCTGCAAGTCTTTTTGGGGATGTCTCTACCAGCTTTGCACATCTAGAGAGGGACATTTTTGCCCATTCTTCTTTGCAAAATATCTCAAGCTCTGTCAGATTGGATGGAGAGCGTCTGTGAACAGCAATTTTCAAGTCTTGCCACAGATTCTCAATTGGATTTAGGTCTGGACTGTGACTGGGACATTCTAACATGAATATGCTTTGATCTAAACCATCCCATTGTAGCTCTGGCTGTATGTTTCGGGTCGTGGTCCTGCTGGAAGGTGAACCTCCGCCCAGTCTCAAGTCTTTTTGCAGACTCTAACAGGTTTTCTTCTAAGATTGCCCTGTATTTGGCTCCAACAATCTTCCCATCAACGCTGACCAGCTTCCCTGTCCCTGCTGAAAAATGCATCCCCACAACATGATGCTGCCACCACCATGTTTCACGGTGGAGATGGTGTGTTCAGGGTGATGTGCAGTGTTAGTTTTCCATCACACATAGTGTTTGCTTTTAGGCCAAAAAGGTTCAATTGTTGGTCTCATCTGACCAGAGCACCTTCTTCCACATGTTTGATATCTCCCAAACTGCAATTGGGACTTCTTATGACTTTCTTTCACCAAATGTCTTTCTTCTTGTCACTCTACCATAAAGGGCAGATTTGTGGAGAGCACGACTAATAGTTGTCCTGTGGACAGATTCTCCCACCTGAGCTGTGGATCTCTGCAGCTCCTCCAGAGTTACCATGGACCTCTTGGCTGCTTCTCTGATGAATGCTCTCCTGCCCGGCCGGTCAGTTTAGGTGGACGGCCGTGTCTTGGTAGGTTTGCAGTTGGGCCATACTCTTTCCATTTTCAGATGATGGATTGAACAGAGCTCTGTGAGATGTTCAAAGCTTGGGATATTTTTTTATAACCTAACCCTTCTTTAAACTTCTCCACAACTTTATCCCTGACCTGTCTGGTGTGTTCCTTGGCCTTCATGATGCTGTTTGTTCACCAAGGTTCTCTAACAAACCTCTGAGGGCTTCACAGAACAGCTGTATTTATACTGAGATTAAATAATACACAGGTGGGACTCTATTTACTAACTAGGTGACTTCTGATGGCATTTGGTTCCACTAGATCTTAGGGGTATCAGAGTAAAGGGGGGCTGAATACAAATGCACGCCACACTTTTCACATATTTTGTAAAAAAAAACTAAAACATTTATCATCTTCCTTCCACTTCACAATTACGTGTCACTTGTTCTATCACATAAAATACATTTATGTTTTGGTTGTAACATGACAAAATGTGGAGAAATTCAATGGGGTATGAATACTTTTTCAAGGCACTGTATATCAATACATATCACAGGTCCCAGTGTTGAACGTGATAAGTCCTTACACAGTTATACAGGCCCAGTCCAGACTGCGATTGGTCATTATACATATCACAGGCCCAGTTTGAAAAATGTGATCAGTCCTTATACACGTAACCAATTTAAAGAACCAGTCCCAGAGGAAAAGTGGTCCTTATACATATCACAGGACTGGTCTAGTAATGATCCGTCCTTATATATGAATACATATCACAGGACCAGTCCGGAGTGTGATCAGTCCTTATATATGAATACATATCACAGGACCAGTCCGGAGTGTGATCAGTCCTTATATATGAATACATATCACAGGACCAGTCCGGAGTGTGATCAGTCCTTATATATGAATACATATCACAGACCAGTCCGGAGTGTGATCAGTCCTTATATATGAATACATATCACAGGACCAGTCCGGAGTGTGATCAGTATATAGGGGACTGGTGTATACAGTATAGAGGGGGCTGTATAATGTATATAGGGGACTGGTGTATACAGTATAGAGGAGGGGCTGTATAATGTATATAGGGGACTGGTGTATAGAGGAGGGGGCTGTATAATGTATACAGTATAGAGGAGGGGGCTGTATAATGTATATAGGGGACTGGTGTATAGAGGAGGGGCTGTATAATGTATATAGAGGACTGGTGTATACAGTATAGAAGAGGGGGCTGTATAATGTATATAGGGGAGGATCTCGGTGTATACAGTATAGAAGAGGGGGCTGTATAATGTATATAGGGGAGGATCTCGGTGTATACAGTATAGAAGAGGGGGCTGTATAATGTATATAGGGGAGGATCTCGGTGTATACAGTATAGAAGAGGGGGCTGTATAATGTATATAGGGGAGGATCTCGGTGTATACAGTATAGAAGAGGGGCTGTATAATGTATATAGGGGAGGATCTCGGTGTATACAGTATAGAAGAGGGGGCTGTATAATGTATATAGGGGAGGATCTCGGTGTATATGCCGCTGATGCCTGGAGCCCGAGACCATGGAGCTCCAAGGCATCAGGGTGGCCAGCTTGGGGTACACACTTACATTATCTATTGCTGGAGCGCCACCCCCCCCCCCCCACATCCTAAAACTTCTCTGACCAATGATCTCTCCTCTATCAGTGATACAATGTAACAGTCTGATATCACTTGTTGCACATTTGTATCCATCCTGATTGGTGTGTTTGTTATGGATGAAATGGGGAATATTGGGTGGGGGGGTGTCAGCAACAGGTCAATCCACATACAGTATAAGGTGGGAGGGGGCCACATACAGTACGGGGGGGGAGGGTCCATATACAGTACGGGGGGGAGGGTCCACATACAGTACCGGGGGGGGGCCACGTACAGTACCGGGGGGGCCACATACAGTACCGGGGGGGCACATACAGTACCGGGGGGGCCACATACAGTACCGGGGGGCCACATACAGTACCGGGGGGGCCACATACAGTACCGGGGGGCCACATACAGTACCGGGGGGGCCACATACAGTACCGGGGGGGCCACATACAGTACCGGGGGGGCGGCCACATACAGTACCGGGGGGGCGGCCACATACAGTACCGGGGGGGCGGCCACATACAGTACCGGGGGGCGGCCACATACAGTACCGGGGGGGGGCCACATACAGTACCGGGGGGGGGGCCACATACAGTACCGGGGGGGGGGCCACATACAGTACCGGGGGGGGGGCCACATACAGTACCGGGGGGGGGCCACATACAGTACCGGGGGGGGGCCACATACAGTACGGGGGGGGGCCACATACAGTACCGGGGGGGGGGCCACATACAGTACCGGGGGGGGGGCCACATACAGTACCGGGGGGGGGCCACATACAGTACCGGGGGGGGGCCACATACAGTACCGGGGGGGGCCACATACAGTACCGGGGGGGGCCACATACAGTACCGGGGGGGGCCACATACAGTACCGGGGGGGGGGCCACATACAGTACCGGGGGGGCCACATACAGTACCGGGGGGCCACATACAGTACCGGGGGGGCCACATACAGTACCGGGGGGGCCACATACAGTACCGGGGGGGGGGGCACATACAGTACCGGGGGGGCACATACAGTACCGGGGGGGGCACATACAGTACCGGGGGGGGGCACATACAGTACCGGGGGGGGCACATACAGTACCGGGGGGGGCACATACAGTACCGGGGGGGGGGCACATACAGTACCGGGGGGGCCACATACAGTACCGGGGGGGGGGGCACATACAGTACCGGGGGGGCACATACAGTACCGGGGGGGGCCACATACAGTACCGGGGGGGGCCACATACAGTACCGGGGGGGGGCCACATACAGTACCGGGGGGGGGCCACATACAGTACCGGGGGGGGCCACATACAGTACCGGGGGGGGGGCCACATACAGTACCGGGGGGGGCCACATACAGTACGGGGGGGGGGCCACATACAGTACCGGGGGGGGCCACATACAGTACCGGGGGGGGGGGGCCACATACAGTACCGGGGGGCCACATACAGTACCGGGGGGGGGGCCACATATTGTCTGTAGGGTTTGCAATGGGATGTCTAAGAAGATGATGGAGATGATTTGGCGGGGGGAGGCGCACATTATATTCCACACAATTCATATCCCCCCCCCCCGGATAACACTGCACATTATATACACCCCCCTAGCAGGCTCTCCCCTCCCCCCCCAACATTCTATAGAACTCTCCCCGGACTGACCGGCGCTCAGGCAAACGATGGCGGACAATATGGCGGCGGCCGGTCCTCCTCGGTGTTTCCGCTCCGTTCGCCTCATCTTCTCTCATCTACCCCCACCGACCCGCTCTCCCCTCCCCCTCTTCCCGGCCTGCACAGCGACCTCCACCGTGCACCGCCCCCTCCCAGCCTGCACCGCGACCTCCGTCATTGCGTCACGTCCTCCTCCGCCATGCTGGGTGAGGGCGGTCTCTCCTATCCTACCCACTTCCGGTGCGGAGACCCCGCCCCCCGGTGATGTGTCAGTGGAAGGTCTCCATAGTGATGAGATGTGACTGATGTCAGCTCCGCCTGTCTCATTTCATTCCCAATACAGAGCTTCATGGGGGGAAATCATCACTGATCCTCCTCTAACACCAACCAGCACCTTCTCCACCGTCCTCCACCTTCACTACACCCTCCGCGTACAGCGCCCTCTCCGTCCTCCGCTACACCCTCCGCGTACAGCGCCCCCCCGTCCTCCGCTACACCCTCCGCGTACAGCGCCCCCTCCGTTACACCCTCCGCGTACAGCGCCCCCTCCGTCCTCCGCTACACCCTCCGCGTACAGAGCCCCCTCCGTCCACCGCTACACCCTCCGCGTACAGCGCCCCTCCGTCCTCCGCTACACCCTCCGCGTACAGAGCCCCCTCCGTCCACCGCTACACCCTCCGCGTACAGCGCCCCCTCCGTCCTCCGCCACACCCTCCGCGTACAGAGCCCCCTCCGTCCTCCGCTACACCCTCCGCGTACAGCGCCCCCCCCCGTCCTCCACCACACCCTCCGCGTACAGCGCCCCCTCCGTCCTCTGCTACACCCTCCGCGTACAGCGCCCCCCCGTCCTCCGCCCACCCTCCGCCACACCCTCCGGCTACAGCGCCCCCTCCGTCCTCCGCTACACCCTCCGCGTACAGCGCCCCCCCCGTCCTCCGCTACACCCTCCGCGTACAGCGCCCCCTCCCGTCCTCCGCTACACCCTCCGCGTACAGCGCCCCCTCCGTCCTCCGCTACACCCTCCGCGTACAGAGCCCCCTCCGTCCACCGCTACACCCTCCGCGTACAGCGCCCCTCCGTCCTCCGCTACACCCTCCGCGTACAGAGCCCCCTCCGTCCACCGCTACACCCTCCGCGTACAGCGCCCCCTCCGTCCTCCGCCACACCCTCCGCGTACAGAGCCCCCTCCCGTCCTCCGCTACACCCTCCGCGTACAGGCGCCCCCCCCCGTCCTCCACCACACCCTCCGCGTACAGCGCCCCCTCCGTCCTCTGCTACACCCTCCGCGTTACAGCGCCCCCCCGTCCTCCGCCACACCCTCCGCGTACAGCGCCCCCTCCGTCCTCCGCTACACCTCCGCGTACAGCCGCCCCTCCGTCCTCCGCTACACCCTCCGCGTACAGAGCCCCCTCCGTCCACCGCTACACCCTCCACGTACAGCGCCCCCTCCGTCCTCCGCTACACCCTCCGCGTACAGCGCCCCCCCCCCCGTCCTCCACCACACCCTCCGCGTACAGCGCCCCCTCCGTCCTCCGCTACACCCTCCGCGTACAGAGCCCCCTCCGTCCACCGCTACACCCTCCACGTACAGAGCCCCCTCCGTCCACCGCTACACCCTCCGCGTACAGCGCCCCCTCCGTCCTCCGCACACCCTCCCGTGTACAGCGCCCCCTCCGTCCTCCGCCACACCCTCCGTGTACAGCGCCCCCTCCGTCCTCCGCCACACCCTCCGCGTACAGCGCCCCCTCCGTCCTCCGCCACACCCTCCGCGTACAGCGCCCCCTCCGTCCTCCGCCACACCCTCCGCGTACAGCGCCCCCTCCGTCCTCCGCCACACCCTCCGCGTACAGCGCCCCCCTCCATCCTCCGCCACACCCTCCGCGTACAGCGCCCCCTCCATCCTCCGCCACACCCTCCGCGTACAGCGCGTCCTCCGCCACACCCCCGGCGTACAGCGCGTCCTCCGCCACACCCTCCATGTACAGCGCCCCCTCAGTCCTCCGCTACACTCTCCATGTACAGCGCCCCCTCCGTCCCCCACGTACTGCGCCTCCTCCGTCCCCCGCGTACTGCGCGTCCCCTGCATACTGCGCCTCCTCCGTCCCCCACATACTGCGCCTTTTCCATCCTCCGCCACATCCACTGCACCCCCAGCATACAGTGTCCCCTGTGTCCTCCGCCCTTCACGTACTGAGCCTCCTCCGCGTACCACATCTCCGTATGAAGAATGGAGACATCTCCTCGAAGGTACCACTGTGCCGGTTCTCATTCTTACTGACCATAAAACTCTCACATTCTTGTCTGAGGCTAAACGCCTCTCTCCCTATGGGCCCTTTTCTTGTCAAGTTTAAGTTACATTGTCTCATTCTTACCCGGTACTTAAAATGTAAGGGCTGACGCTTTGTCAGGACAATTTTCCTCCCACTTCCAAGATGGAGTCGGTTCCGGTTCCTGTGATTCCTGCTGATCATATTCTGGCTACGGTTCGCACCAGTCTCATTTCTCATTTGAATGACAAAATTCTTGCTGCTCAGGTCCATGCTCCTCCTGAGAACCTTGTGACCACTGCTTTGTCCCAGTGAGTCTCCATACTGCCGTGCTCCAGACTTACCATTCTCCCAAGGCAGCTGGCCACCCTGGGAAGAATCAACTCGTTTGGGCCATTTCCCAACAATTCTGGTGGCCCAGTCTACGTGCTGATGTAACTGCCTTTGTAGCTGCCTGTTCCGTGTGTGCTTAGAGTAAGACTCCACGACACCTTCCAGTGGGCCTCCTACAACCCATACCCAATGGAGAGAGGCCCTGGACCCACCTGTCTATGGATTTCATTGTGGAGTTACCCAACCCCCAGGGCAACGCAGTTATCCTTATGGTGGTTGACTGGTTCTCGAAAATGTCTCATTGTATTTCACTTAAGAAGTTGCCCACTTCTAAGGAACTGGCTTCCATTTTTGCCCAGGAGATCTTTCGTTACATGGGCTACCCAAAGTGATTTTCTTGGACAGGGGTAGTCAGTTTGTGTCCCGGTTCTGGCGAGCCTTTTGTGCACAGTTGGGTAATTCAGCTTGCTTTCTCCTCTGCGTATCACCCGCAGTCTAAAGGGGCCTGCAGAACAAGCCAATCAGTCCTTGGAGCAATTCCTACGTTGCTATATTTCTGACCATCATAACAACCCGGTCAGACCTCTTACCGTGGGCAGTTTGCTCACAATAGTGCCTTGAATTCTGCTTTCCCGATTGTCCCCGTTTATGGCGAACTATGGTTTCCAACCTTCCACGTTGGCTGACTTTTGTTCTGCAGAGTATTCCCTGCGTTAGAGGAGCATCTCTGTGGTCTTCGTTCCACTTGGGCACAAGTCCATTAGGCTTTGCGACATGCTAATGATAGGTACAGACTCCATGCTGACCATAGACGCCTGCCTGTGCCTTCCTACCAGGTTGGGGACAGGGTCTAGCTGTCACCTCACAACCTCCGACTTTGTGTTCCTCTCTGAAGTTCGCACCTCGGTTTATTGGGCCTTTCCGTATTCTTCGCAGGATTAACCCAGTGGCTTACGCATTAGACTTTCCTTCTAATATGCGTATCTCAAATGTATTTCATATCTCCTTATTAAAACCTTTGGTCTGCAACCGATTTACCACCTCGGTGCCACATTTTCACCCTGTCAGGTTGAGAACCATGAGGAGTATGAAGTACAGTCCATTGTTGACACCCGTAGGTTCCGTGGGCGCATACAGTACCTGGTGCAATGGAAAGCGTACGGTATGGAGGAACGCTCTTGGGCCCCATCCTCGGATGTACATGTCCTACTCCGTGATTTCCATAGACGTTTTCCCCTCAAGCCTGTTGGTCCTCCAAGGGGGAGGGGGTTGTTGAGGAGGGGGTATTGTCAGGGCTGGGCTCAGCCCTTCCCTGAGCTGGCCGCTCAGCTGGCGGCTAATTGCCAGCTCCTATCTCTCCACAGTGACTCACCTGTTGATGATATCCTGCTTGTCGGTCCTGCCTACTTAAAGCGGAGTTCCACCCCTATAAAAGTCAGCAGCTACAAAAATTGTAGCTGCTGACTTTTATTAATCGGACACTCACCTGTCCCACGGTTCAGCGATGCGGGCGTACGAAGCCCCGCTCCTCTCCCCCTCCTCTCTGCAGCGCCGGCATTGTCAATGTGGGCGCCGGCTGTGGTTTCACAGCCGGGCACGCACTGAGCATGCACGCGCTGCGCACTGTGACTGGCAAGGCAATCATCTGGGACATGTGACGTGTCTCAGATGATTGCCGAGAGGGAAGGGGAGGAGAGGTGAACTTGCTTCTGGCGCCGCGGTGTCCTGGGAGGAAGTGGGAGCTGTATCCCTCTAAAAAGAGGGTATCTGCCCCCCCAAAAAAAAATTACATGCCAAATGTGCCATGTCAGGGGGTCACCCCTAAAGTTCCATTTTTGGGCGGAACTCTGCTTTAAGCCGTCCAGTCCAGATGATCTCTGCCTTCGCCATGGTCACATCTCTAAAGACGCTCTCCTTTGTTCCTGTTAAAGACTTGCTTGACTGACATTCCTTCTGGCTCCCTGATGTTTTGGCTTGTCTGACTATCCGTTCTGTTTCCTGAACTCTGGCTATGTTTTGACTACGTTTACTCCGTTTATCTTTTTTTTATTATTAAACAAGTGTGATTTAACTGTACTTCTGTCTCAGTCTGATCCATGGTTTCTGACACGTACTTCGCCTCCTCCGTCCTCCATGTACTACGCCTCCTTCGTCCTCGGTGTACTGAATCTCCTCCGTCCTCCATGTTTTGCGTCTCCTCCGTCCTCTATGTACTGCAATACCTCCGTCCTCAGCATACTGCGCCTCCTCCGTGTACTGTGCCTCCTCTGTCCTCCACGTAGTGCGACTGCTCCGCGTACTGCGACTCCACCATCCTCTGCATACAGTGCCTCCTCCATCCTCTGTTTTTTGCATCTCCTCCATGTACTGCGCCTCCGTCCTCCGTGTACTGCGCCTCCTCCGCGTACTGTGCCTCCTCTGTCCTCCATGTACTGCGCCTCCTCCATCCTCCACGTACTGCGCCGCCTTCTCCGTCCTCCATCCTCCGTGTACTGTGCCGCCTTCTCCGTCCTCCATCTCCTCCATCCTCCGTGTACTGTGCCTCCCCCATCCTCCGCGTACTGTGCCTCCTCCGTCTCCTCCGTCCTCCGCATACTGCACCTCCATGTACTGCGCCTCCTGATTGATGAGGGGTTCCAGGAGTTCTACACAAGTTCTACACAAGTGAAGTTGGTGAAAGGTCCTGGGAGTTGTGCACAGATGAGGGGGTGAGGAGTCCTGGGAACTGTACATAGAGGGGAGGGGTGAAAATTCCCATGAGTTGTACACAGATGAAGGGGGTGAGAGGTTCCAGGTGCTGTACACAGAGGAGAGGGGTGAGACGTCATGGGAGCTATACCCAGAGAAAGGGTCAGAGGTCCCAAGAACCTTTAAGTTCTTGGGACCTCTGACCCTTTCTCTGGGTATAGCTCCCATGACGTCTCAGAGGTCCCAGGAGTTGTACACAGATATACATTTGTGGCACTTTTTTGGGGGGCGGTTGGCAGGTACCCGCTCCCACTTCTGGTCAATTTGCTACAGCGGATGCACCATAAGTTCTCGCCCCATCCCTCCATGGAACCTTCTGGGACACGTCACAGGTCTCAGAAGGCTGCAGGGCCATTCACAAAGAGCGGCGTAATGGGAAGCCGGCTGTAAAGCCACATGGAATCACAGCCGACTGCTCACAGTAAACTGCAGCCCCGGGGACCCAAAGATCAGGGAAGAATGGGTTTCGGTTAAGGACGGCGCTGAAACCCTGGACAAGTGAGTGTCCTTTTATTAAAAGTCAGCAGGTACACAGTATTTGTAGCTGCTGACTTTAATATTTGTTTCAAATAGTGAAGAATTGCTTTAAGAGTAACACTTAAAAACAATATCGCAAATTTTACTATCCCATAGAAAATGTATTTTTACTCAGAATGGTCTAATGGTGTAATTCTAAAGTGTTTGTGCATCCTTACACTGCTGGCCAAGGTGGTGGTGGTGATGACAGATACCATTGTAGAGGCTCTTCGCTGCCTCATGCCTCTCTCAGCCCATCTATTATTAAACCTATTTCCTGCCGCCTCCATTAAGAGGAATTTATAGCGTAGGTCACAGAGGACATTGAACGTTCCATCTACGTCCATCTATGTCCTTATGAAAGGTTTTCTATTGATTAAGAGGAAGTGCAGAAGGCGGCCCAGATTCCTCTAGGAGATCCGTGAGCTTCTCTATTCCAGGAAACACATCGATTGGCGGTGAGGGCCCAACTGCATGTGACATTTGTTTATTAGTAAGATGGGATTAACCCCCTTTTCTTTTCCCAGCATTCATCAGGCAACACAGGATCCAATCTACTTTAAACAGGAATATCTGATGCCTCTAGGTCAGGGGTGCCCAACCTCAGAGTGGCCACCGACCTGCAGATGACAGGTCCGTGGCCACTCTGCATATGCAGAGCAGACACAAACTCAGCCTGGTCTCCTCTATGGGTCCTCCAGACCTATACACCCAGACAGAGGGGGACGGATCCCCTTCTGTTTTTTTAAGTGGATCGGATTGGAGATAGGCAAGTGTAAATGGACACAAGTCAGTTTACATCTGCCGCTCTATAGGAGGTGAATAGAGGGTCCGATTGGGTCCACCTGAAAAACAGACAGGCATACCTGATTGGACCGATCGTGTGAAAGGGGCCTAAGGCTGCTTTCACACTTATGCACTGCGGTTTACCTGCACCTCAACTGACCTCAATCTTCACTTCTTTCTCAGGATTCCTGCAGGTATCCCTGGCTGTCCCCCAGGTGGGTATGGCTGGTGGCTGCTGCTAGCTGTCCTCCAGGGCTGGACTGCTGGCTCGTACTGCTGCTGGCGGGTATTGCTGGCTGGTATTGTTATTGGGTATTGCTGGCTGGTACTGTTGGCTGGTTCCGACCCACCATTCCTGAGCAACAGGCTGACAGGAGCCGGAGTTAGAGAGAACATGCGACTGTGGTAGACAGCAGAGCCGATGCTTCCTGTATCACTCCTCTCACAGACAGAGTACATTTGGTATCACTCCTTCTGACAGGAGCCGGCGCTATACAGGAAGCATCGGCTCTACTTCAAGTGCCTTGCTACATTCTTCACGCTGATGCTCGGGGATGGCGGGTTGGGAACCCACAATTTGGCCTTGCCGTCCCGCCATCCCAGAACAGGAAGGCCAGCGGTTGGGCACCCCTGCTCTAGGAGGTTGTACACCAGGCAAAGCAGTATCTAGTGGCTGTACCCCTGCATGTACTGTACTTCCCTAATCATCCTCAGTTTAACGGTCCTCTTGCTACAAATTGGAAGCAGCCTGACTGGACCTTCCCTATACCCAAATGATTTTCCGCCCTCTACCGTCACCTGAGTGCTTGGTTAAGTAAAGGTCTACTGAATCATGGGTGGACCTGCCAGTATCATAGCTTATCTCAGCTGCTGGCTCTGTACTCAGACCATTGTATTCATTTGTATTCATTAATGTGCGTTTCCCAGGCAGTTACTCAATGGGATAGAATCCTGCATTAGGAGCTTGTTTCCTAAGTGTTCCTCTGGGCATCTGGTTAATGTAATGCATAACATAGTTCAGGTGGTTGTGTAACAGCAAAGACTTGCTGTAAGCTGGTCGTTTGCTTAGGAAACCCTCTGTGCTATCTGCACATGGAAGAGGGGTTAAGCCCTGGTTCCCAACCTGTGACCCTTTGGTATATGATATGCGGCCCCCGTCTGTATTGGGAACATTGATTAGGCTAATAGCATTGATCTCTACTAGCCCCGTGTAACCAGTTTCGTATTTTCTTCTGCAGCATATCCTCAGCCACAAATGAAGCATGTCCACACTCTCGGACTCTCATTTCCTCTATTAGGTCTGCAGTTTCTGACAGTCCTCTCAAGTATTACATATTGTAAATTAATCATTAGGTGTGGACCTTTGACGATGTCATGGACCACATTTTAGGCCCGCTTTAGCTCATAAGTTGACAACCACAGGTGTAAGCTCTTAAAGGGGCCAATGTGAAGAGTTTAGGAAACACACAGCAGATCTTCACCAGAGCACCCCTCAACAAATGATGGACTTTACTGATGAATGCACCGGGATGTGGCCCTTGGGCACACTTGACATAGGGCAGCTGCCCAGGAATGAATCAGAGTGAGGTACAGGTCAAAGGTCAAGGTGGGCAGCCAACACATATCAAAGTCAGAACCAGAAATACAGGAATCCAGGAACTAACATGGACTGGAGCCTTGAGTTAGGAAACGAGCCTATTGCTCAGGCAATGGGTGTTGGCCTGAGCACAGCCAAATAGTGAGGTTTATGGACAGGCTTAGCAGGGAATGGCTGTGTAGGTGCTCCATCAACCAGTAGATAAAATCCAGACACAGTCCTGGAACAAAGCAGGCTGTAGAGAGGTAAAACAGATTAGAGAGAACCACAATTAGTAGATCAGCTTAACTGCTTGCTTATCTGTGACAGGTCCCTAGGAGAGTTCTTTGGCTCAAATTCTGGTCTGAGGACTAGGCTTTCAAGATCACTGATCAGCAAATTGTTTTAATTCAGCCACATTGGAGTTTTTCCAGAATGAACGGCCTGTTTATGCCACAGAATCTCAATCGGATTTAAGTCCGGACTTTGACTAAGCCACTCCAAAACCTTATTTTTTTTAACCATTCAGAGGTGGACTTGCTGGTGTGTTTCGGATCATTGTCCTGCTGCATAACCCAAGTGTGCTTGAGGTCAGGAACTTTCTTATTGTTGAATCATGAACACTGACCTTACCGGAGGCAAGTGAGGCCTACAGTTCTTTAGATGTTGTTCTGGGTTCTTTTATGACCTCCTGGATGAGTCGTCATGCTCTTGGAATAATTTTGGTAGGGCAGCACTTCTGGAAATGTTCAGTTATGTTTTTTCAATTTGTGGATAATGGCTTTCACCGTAGTTTGCTGGAGTCCCAAAGCCTTAGAAATGGTTTTGTAACCCTTTGCAAACTGATACACGTCTGTTACATTGTTTCTCATCTGTTCTTAAATTTCTTTAGATCGCGACATGATGTGTTGCTTTTTGGGACCTTTTAGCGTGTTTCGCTTTGTCAGACGGCTTCTATTTAAGTGATTTCTTGATTCAACAGGTCTGGCAGTAATCAGGCCTGGGTGTGGCAAGTGAAATTTAACTCTGCTTTCAAAAAAGTGTGGTTAACCACTTGCCAACCAGCTCACGCAGATATACTGCGGCAGGTTGGCTCTCCTGCACGAACTGACGTACCTGTACCCTGGTCAGTGCAAGGTGAATAGCGGGCGCACGCTCCCACCGCGGGAGCGTGCCCGTGGACTCGATGTCCGCCGGCGACCAGTGAACGACGTGAGGAGAGGCGGAACAGGGAACTGCCTATGTAAACAAGGCAATTTCACCCTTCTGCCAGATGACATGTCAGAGATCTTCAAATATTTAAAATATGTGGCGCTACCCTCAGCTTAAGTGCAACAACTGATAAACCAAAAAATAAAAAAGGTATAAAATATATAATAATAAAGAAAGGTCAATGACATAAATAATGATCAATGGGTATGAAACCACTAACAGTGATAAGTGCAATAGAAAATAATATGCCGATTCACAAAAGTGCAATGTGCACAGAATTGAGAAATAAATGTGCAAAAATAAAAATAACATATGCAAAAAAATGTGAACATAAGCCATGTAGTAACATGTAATACATGTCCAAGCAGAATAATGATAAAGTGCAAAAGATGTGAACTAGTGACACATAATGACATGTAATGAGTGTCCAAACTGAATGATAATTAATATATATATATATATATATATATATATATATATATATATATATATATATATATAGTGCAGTCCAAAGAAGCATGCAATGCGACTCCCAATGCGACTCCTAATGTCAGCAGGATAAAATCTTTTATGGCAGCAAGTGTCTGATAAAAGTGTTCATCCAATCCTGTTCCGGAGTGCGGTAACAGTTTCCCCCAGCCTCTCACCTGTAGTAGCGGCCCCCAATGGGCCGAATCGAGCATAAACCAGCAAGTGGACAAAACTGTGTGCAAAGGATCGACTTCCCGTAGTAGTCACAGTTCCCGGGGGACACACATTGACAAGGTAAAAATAGCACTCTCCCACACTTCAACCGATATCCTCAGATGGAATGTGAAAAGAGAAGAAGTAGCTCCATAGTGTAGTATTTAAAATCGTTTATTCCAAAAAAAGTGTAGTAACTTACATAGAAGATCGATACGATCAGCGGTAAAAGCAGAAGCTTCCGGGTTCGGCCGTACCCGGAAGCAGTGGCACCTGGCTCCTCCCTGACGCGTTGCGTCACAACACACGTGACTTTTTCAAAGGGAGATCCTTCAGAGATCTTCTGTTCCCAGTGATCTCATTCATGTTCCAGGCAGCCCATCCCCCCTGCAGTTAGAACACGCTGAGGGAACACACTTCACCCCTTGATCGCACCCTAGTGTTAACCCCCATTGATGAGGGCATTTTTATAGCACTGATCAATGTAATGTCACTGGTCCCCAAAAAGTGTCATTTGGGGTCAGATTTGTCCGCCGCAATCCCGCTAAAAATCGCAGATCACCGCCATTACCAGTAAAAAAAAAAAAAATAAAAGTCCCTAAAGCTATCCCGTAGTTAGTAGACGCGATAACTTTTGCACAAACCAATCAACATAGACCTATTGTGATTTTTTTTTTGCCAAAAATATGCAGAAGAATATATATCGGCCTAAACTGATGAATACATTTTTTTTGGATATGTATGATAGCAGAAAGTAAAAAAAAAAACACTTATTTTTTTTTTAAATTGTTGGTCTTTTTTTGTTTATAGCGCAAAAAATAAAAACCGCAGAGGTGATCAAATACCCCCAAAAGAAAGTTCTATTTGAGGGTAAAAAAAAAAAGACAACGTAAATTTTGTTTGGGTACAACGCCGCAGGACCGCGCAACTGTCAGTTAAAGCGACGCAGTGCCGAATCGCAAAACCTAGCCCGGTTATTAAGGGGGTAAATCCTTCCGAGGCTGAAGTGGTTAACAGTTCATTCATGTTTTTCACATAGGGCCAGGCAGGTTTTTTCCCTTAATAAATGAAATAATTTAAAAACTGCATTTTGTATTTACTCGGGTTATCTTTGTGCAATTTTAAAATTAGTCTGATGATCTGAATCATTTAAAGAGGCGCTCCACTCAAAAAGGGGAACTTTTGACAGGTATTTCCGGACCCTCCCCCCCCCCCCCCCCCGCCGGTTTCCCTTACTTACAATGCCAGGGCCTGCCCCCGACTGACGCATAGGCTCAGGGTGCCGACATCGCAGGGTCCCTGCACAGGTCAGTGTCCTAATATTAAGTCAAAAACTACAGTATTTGTAGCTGCTGACTTCCTCTTTAGAGGCCTGGTTCACACCTTTGCAGGTTGCATATTTCAGGTGCATTTTGAATTTTTCAATACACGTTTTTCATCCATTGAAGTCTATGGAAAAAAACTGAAAAAAAAAAAAAAATAAAAGTACCTGGCTCGCTCCCTAAACTGCACAGATGTGACCATGACCCATAGGAAACTATGTTAAACGGACTGTAGTGTGTTTCTGCAAAACTGAAAACGCACTAAAAAATGCACAGGTGTGAACCAGACCTAAGTGTGACAAATATGCAAGAAAAAAAAAATCAGCAAGGGGCAAATACAGCACTGTACATTTGTTGTCTAGGGTTTGCTGCCTGTGTCCCCGCTGGGGAGATGTACCGTATTTGTCCTATTATCATGACAGAAATTGATGATTGTCACCAGAAAAAAAAAAAGGGGGGGGGGGGTGAAATGAAAACTTTCAATACCTGCTCCAGTGACAACTAAGAGGGAACTACACTTTACTCTGGAGATGGCACCTCTTATTTCCTGTTGTGTATCCAGGACAGAAAAGGAGAGGGAACCTTCCCAGCTGGTCAGAGGGATAAAAAAAAAAAAAGGTGTCTAGCTATAGGTCCACTTTTAGGACCAATCCACACTGCCCTCCGGTACCTGGTAGTCTCCAAATGTTCTCAAAATAAACAGAACCACTTTGATTTCCAAGAATTTTTATTTTCCTGAGATAGATAAAATCCAAATGATGATACAATGAAGGGGATGGGGGTACAAGTAAAATGCAGCACGCGCCCCGCACTCACTTCCTGTGTGCAGAGCGTTCTCTGCAGGGACTGGGGGGGTACGACACACAGGGGGTGACATGGGGATGACATTAGCAGAAAGCAGTCATTCATTAGCGGCTAATTATTGCAGTGCAGATCCATAAAGCAACATCCGGGAACGTGCATAGCTCCGTCCACCTCTGCAGCGGGGGGGGGCTGGTCCGAGATACCAAACCACTATCATGCGGAAAGAAAAAAAGGCCAAGCTCACCAAGTCATTGGTTGTCCTCACCAGCAAAGAGAGAACGGGGCCATCTGCGCCCATAGGAGTGTGGCATAAAGGAGAGGTCAGGCATTTCCAGTAAAGCCCCAAGTAGTCATGTGAGTAAAGTGCAATGGAAAACAAGAGTGACCAGGTCAACCGCCTCCATTTCAGTGGGAGACAACGGAAAATGACATTTGTACATCTGGAATTTCTCTGCTCCTGTGCGAGAGATATGGAAGCAGCAATCTAGACCTCCTGTAATATGCTAACCTTGACCTGGTAAAACACACAGGGGTTTCCTGATGGAGGTGAGCAAAACATTACATGTCTAAGGGTGGAGCACATAATTGTGGGATAAAAAGACAATGAGGGCAGCACCTGGGTAGGGTACTCACAAGGTGTGCCTGTAGTGTAAGCTTACCGTATATAAGATAGGATAGAGACCAACTACGATGTATGAAAAAGATGAGCCATCCTCACACTGCCACAGTCTAAGGCTATGCTGTCTACCTGTCTTGAAGAATGATTAATCATGTTACCCTAGGACACAACTCTAGGTTAGGGTTTGGACCTGCAGCAGTACCCTAGGACACAGCCACAACGCTGTTGCCAGCCTCTAGGACATAGCCTTGGCCTGTAGTTGTACTCTAGGATGTGATCTGGACTTGTTACCAAACTCTAGGGCAGTGGCCTCCAAACTCTGGCTCTTTGCTTTCCTTTATCCAACCCTTGGGGCACCACTTATTTCACTGAAAGGAGACACTATTTTGCCCGACACCAACAATGGACATAATTCCCCCAAAGACCAAAGATGGAACACCGTTTACTCCCACTGATGCCTGAAAAAATTGCCATTCCTGCTGGCCACAGTCTGGCACCCCGAAAGTCTGAAGGACCATAAACTGGCCCTTTGTTTAGAAAGTTTCGAGACCCCTGCTCTAGGGCATGGCCATGCAGTTGTACTCTAGGATAGGGTTTGGATATATACTGCACCCATACCCTAGGACACCACCTGGACCTGTAGACATACTCTAGAAAAGTCCCCAGCTTGTAGTCATACTCTAGGACAGGGTTTGGACCTGTAGCCATACTCTAGGTATGACTCCAGCCTATAGTCATACTCTGGGATGGAATTGGATCTGTAGCCATACTCAGGGGAATGACCCAACCTGTAGGCGTAACCTAGGATGGAGTTTGGACCAGTAGCCATACTCAAAGGAATGGCCCAACCTGTAGGCATTCTCTAGGATGGGGTTTGGGCCTGTAGCCATACTCTAGGTATGACCCCAGCCTAAAGTCATACTCTGGGATGGAATTTGGACCTGTAGCTAATACTCCATGAATGGCCCAACCTGTAGGCATTCTCTAGGATGGGGTTTGGGCCTGTAGCCATACTCTAGGTATGACCCCAGCCTTAAAGTCATACTCTGGAATGGAATTTGGACCTGTAGCTAATACTCCATGAATGGCTCAACTTGTAGGCATACTCTAGCATGGGGTTTGGACCTGTCATCATACTCTAGACATGGCCCTAGTCTGTAGCCCTACTCTAGTATTGTGTTTGGACCTGTAGCAGTACTCTAGGATGTGGCCCAGGCCTGTAGTGTTACTAAACACCAACGCTGCTGGTAAGAACAAGTAGTGTCATTACTCTCCCAGTACTACTCTAGAACACCTTTTGTAGTGTCACTCTTAAATCCTATCGTATTCTAGAACAAATGTTCCAAAGCTGTAGTGTCTGTCAGTTTTCAGCACCATCTTGGCACTGCCAAATGCACAGAAAGGCCCAATACATCAAGCTAGGGCAAACTACAGTTTGAAGGGTTAGTTCGTGCTAGGTGTTTGAAACAGGGGTTAAGGCTAAGGTGATAGATGTGTTTTTTGGGATTAAATTTAGGGGCTAAGGTCTCATTTTAAGCTTGCCATGAGTCAATTAACAGTTACACTTTAGGGCCTGGTGGTAAAAAGGGTAAGAGGTGGCAACTTTTTTTCCTTTTTTTTTTTAAATAATGGTCCAAAAATAAATCAGACATTTAAAAATATTTTGCCGGACGCTTCTAGTTTATGACAGTAAATGATGTCTCATTAGAGGGCCGGGGTTCTTTAGACTAAAAGAGGTCATGTGACCCGAGGGAATGCCCAGCTGGCTTTACAGCGCAGCATCCAGTACATTCCCCAATGGGAAGCCACAACAAAAATTTGGGATCCTAATCTATAACGGTGGTTACCATAGGAAGACATTTGCAGGCAGCTGTCACATTTTACCGCCTGTCTAAATTGTGGACAGTCGGTAAACCCTGGGATGGGTTGGGGTCAGCCTAAGGTCAAGGGTCAGTTTTATCATGTTTTTAGTGCAGAAAATTAGGATACTAAAAACTGGTGTGGCAGTTAAGAGAACTAAAACAGTCTAGAAACGGAAGTTACAGCTAGGAGAGTTCATGTAGAATTCAGTCCTGTAGGATTTCTATTGCCAGTATGTGGTTCCAGCCTTTCCTGCTAGTAAAGATTGCAGGCAATGTGACTGGAGTCTGTAGTGTTAGAAACATCTAATGGGATTTCTCCATTGGGATGACAACATAAATGGTAGGGAGACACAGTCCACATTTTCTTATGTTGGGAACATATTCCAGGGGTGCAGTACACCGTTCAATGCGTGTCCAGAAAAATGATCGAAGATGGTTCATTCTAGAATAGTGTGGAGTGTGACTCTAGAAGGAGATGGATTTCGATTCTATATCACTATTATATAGCTGGTGGGATCAGCGGTACCATTAAGTGCAAGAATTGGGATGAGGTGAATGTTGGGCAGCTGGGCACTGAGCGGGATCAGGAACGTTGCGATGAAAGATCAATGTTAC
>JBBDGP010005089.1:0-87123 GCA_037952835.1 Lithobates septentrionalis | reverse complement strand
GTTTGATAATGAATCCAATTCTCTTGATGAGAAGCCTCCTGATAAGAAGAATATTGATGAAGCTGCAGAGGAGAGCCGACCCAATAAGGATGAAGAGTCGGGGAGAGCGGCCTCCCATAGGGCCCCAATACGGAGGACACTGACCGGGGCAGAACTGAAATCCTCCAGCCTGGTCTTCACCTGCCTGGACTCTCTGGCCACCTTTGCTGACAATCTCTCCTATCTGGACTGTTGTACATGTCTGGCTGCTGGCCAGGAGGAAGCCTGCAATCTGAACTGGACAGAGAGTAGGCTAAGGCATGGCCTTTGTGATAGCCTGAGGATAGAGACGGGGGATGGTATGATCGCACAGAGTGCGGGGGAGATCAGAGCGCACATAGAAGGCCTTGCTTTTCACAAGTGCTCCTCTCATCTCACTAAAGCCTTGGACACCTCACTGGAGAAGTGCAGACAGGCTGGACGGGACCCAACAGAAGAGCTCACCATCCATGTGTCCAAATCTCGGGAGGAGGTGTACTTTGGTCACCCCTTCACCTTCACAAAGTAAGAGTCTGTTCCCTGTGCTTGTCTGGGGTCCGGGTGGGGAACTCCATGACCCTCCATGTGAGTGGACGGTACCTCTACAATATACACTAAACTATTACACCCTCGTTAGATCTCGGGGTGTTTCAGCAGCATGAGGCCGGCCATAGACCGTTCCAATCCCAGACGGGTTAGCAGGAACCGGCCAAGATCCCAACCGTGTATAGGCAGGCTGAATGTACCCAAGCTGATCGATCGATCAACTTTGGTACAGCCAGCCTGCCGGATCTTGCATGTGATTATTGCAAGCAATGCTCACTGTCTTCTCCCAGCGGGGACGCCCCCCACCCCTGAAGGGGGAATACAATGGCTTGGTAGGAGGGATTCCCCTGTCGGCACTGTCTGTAGATAGGTTGCAGGAAAGAAATTTCCTAGATACCCCTATGCTTGCAAGAAAAAAATTTGCTCTGTGTATGGCTGGCCTAAAGGGCCTTTGTTGATTGGATTTCCGACACCCTTCTGGTATCATCCAGAATTAATTGGCGAGGACGTTTTGACTGGCAGTTGACTTCCTTCTAAACCTGAACTTGACCTTGAAGATTTGACCTGAGATTTACACTTCCATAGACTTGTATATAAGAATACAAAACCCATCAGATTGTGAAGCGAAGCCCCTTTGATGCAGGTCCTGATTCTGAAGATGGCCAAGGGGCTGGGTCAGATATTGTAGAGTTATGAGAAGGGGGTGTGGGGGGTCTTTGGGGTGGTAGGGTTATGAGAAGGGGGTGTCGGGGTCTTTGCGGTGGTAGGGTTATGAGAAGGGGGTGTCTGGTTCTTTTGGGTGGTAGAGGTTTGAGAAGGGGGTGTCAGGTTCTTTGGGGTGGTAGAGTTATGAGAAAGGGGTGTCGGGATTTCTGGGGTGTTAGAGGTATGAGAAGGGTGTTGGGGTCTTTGGGGTGGTAGGGTTATGAGAAGGGGTCTTTGGGGTGGTAGAGGTATGAGAAGGGTGTCGGGGTCTTTGGGGTGGTAGGGTTATGAGAAGGGGGTGTCGGGGTCTCTGTGGTGGTAGAGTTATGTGATGGGGGTGTCGGGGTCTTTGGTGTGGTAGAGGTATGAGAAGGGGGTGTCGGGGTCTTTGGGGTGGTAGAGTTATGAGAAGGGGGTGTCGGGGTCTTTGGGGTGGTAGTGTTATGAGAAGGGGGTGTCGGGGTCTTTGGGGTGGTAGGGTTATGAGAAGGGGGTGTCGGGGTCTTTGGGGTGGTAGTTATGAGAAGGGGGTGTCGGGGTCTTTGGGGTGGTAGAGTTATGAGAAGGGGGTGTCGGGGTCTTTAGGGTGGTAGGGTTATGAGAAGGGGGTGTCGGGGTCTTTGGGGTGGTAGAGGTATGAGAAGGGAGTGTCGGGGTCTTTGGGGTGGCAGGGTTATGAGAATGGGGTGGTAGTGTTATGAGAAGGGGGTGTTGGGGTCTTTGGGGTGGTAGTGTTATGAGAAGGGGGTGTCGGGGTCTTTAGGGTGGTAGAGGTATGAGAAGGGGGTGTCGGGGTCTTTGGGGTGGTAGTGTTATGAGAAGGGGGTGTCGGGGTCTTTGGGGTGGTAGTGTTATGAGAAGGGGGTGTCGGGTCTTTGGAGTTTTAGAGGTATGAGAAGGGGGTGTCTGGTTCTTTTGGGTGGTAGAGTTATGAGAAGGGGGTGTCGGGGTCTTTGGGGTGGTAGTTATGAGAAGGGGGTGTCGGAGTCTTTGGGGTGGTAGAGGTATGAGAAGGGTGTCGGGGTCTTTGGGGTGGTAGTGTTATGAGAAGGGGGTGTCGGAGTCTTTGGGGTGGTAGAGGTATGAGAAGGGTGTCGGGGTCTTTGGGGTGGTAGTGTTATGAGAAGGGGGTGTCGGGGTCTTTGGGGTGGTAGGGTTATGAGAAGGGGGTGTCGGGGTCTTTGGGGTGGTAGAGGTATGAGAAGGGGGTGTCGGGGTCTTTGGGGTGGTAGTGTTATGAGAAGGGGGTGTCGGGGTCTTTGGGGTGGTAGGGTTATGAGAAGGGGGTGTCGGGGTCTTTGGGGTGGTAGAGGTATGAGAAGGGTGTCGGGGTCTTTGGGGTGGTAGGGTTATGAGAAGAGGGTGTCGGGGTCTTTGGGGTGGTAGGGTTATGAGAAGGGGGTGTCGGGGTCTTTGGGATGGTAGGGTTATGAGAAGGGGGTGTCGGGGTCTGTGGGGTGGTAGGGTTATGAGAAGAGGGTGTCGGGGTCTTTGGGGTGGTAGGGTTATGAGAAGGGGGTGTCGGGGTCTTTGGTGTGTTAGAGGTATGAGAAGGGGGTGTCGGGGTCTTTGGGGTGGTAGGGTTATGAGAAGGGGGTGTCGGGGTCTTTGGGGTGATAGTTATGAGAAGGGGGTGTCGGGGTCTTTGGGGTGGTAGAGTTATGAGAAGGGGGTGTCGGGGTCTTTGGGGTGGTAGAGTTATGAGAAGGGGGTGTCGGGGTCTTTGGGGTGGTAGAGGTATGAGAAGGGGGTGTCGGGGTCTTTGAGTGGTAGAGGTATGAGAAGGGGGTGTCGGGGTCTTTGGGGTGGTAGAGTTATGAGAAGGGGGTGTCGGGGTGGTAGGGTCATGAGAAGGGGGTGTCGGGGTCTTTGGGGTGGCAGGGTTATGAGAAGGGGGTGGTAGAGGTATGAGAAGGGGGTGTAGGGGTCTTGGGGTGGTAGAGTTATGAGAAGGGGGTGTCGGGGTCTTTGGGATGGTAGGGTTATGAGAAGGGGGTGTCGGGGTCTTTGGGGTGGTAGAGGTATGAGAAGGGGGTGTCGAGGTCTTTGGGGTGGTAGAGTTATGAGTAGGGGGTGTCGGGGTCTTTGGGGTGGTAGTGTTATGAGAAGGGGGTGTCGGGGTCTTTGGGGTGGTAGTGTTATGAGAAGGGGGTGGTAGAGGTATGAGAAGGGGGTGTAGGGGTCTTTGGGGTGGTAGAGTTATGAGAAGGGGGTGTCGGGGTCTTTGGGATGGTAGTGTTATGAGAAGGGGGTGTCGGGGTCTTTGGGGTGGTAGAGTTATGAGAAGGGGGTGTCGGGGTCTTTGGGGTGGTAGTGTTATGAGAAGGGGGTGTCGGGGTCTTTGGGGTGGTAGTGTTATGAGAAGGGGTGTCGGGGTGGTAGGGTCATGAGAAGGGGGTGTCGGGGTCTTTGGGGTGGTAGAGTTATGAGAAGGGGGTGTCGGGGTCTTTGGGATGGTAGGGTTATGAGAAGGGGGTGTCGGGGTCTTTGGGGTGGTAGAGTTATGAGAAGGGGGTGTCGGGGTGGTAGGGTCATGAGAAGGGGGTGTCGGGGTCTTTGGGGTGGCAGGGTTATGAGAAGGGGGTGTCGGGGTCTTTGGGGTGGTAGTGTTATGAGAAGGGGGTGTCGGGGTCTTTGGGGTGGTAGGGTTATGAGAAGGGGGTGTCGGGGTCTTTGGGGTGGTAGGGTTATGAGAAGGGGGTGTCGGGGTCTTTGGGATGGTAGGGTTATGAGAAGGGGGTGTCGGGGTCTTTGGGGTGGTAGAGTTATGAGAAGGGGGTGTCGGGGTGGTAGGGTCATGAGAAGGGGTGTCGGGGTCTTTGGGGTGGCAGGGTTATGAGAAGGGGGTGTCGGGGTCTTTGGGGTGGTAGTGTTATGAGAAGGGGGTGTCGGGGTCTTTGGGGTGGTAGTGTTATGAGAAGGGGGTGTCGGGGTCTTTGGGGTGGTAGGGTTATGAGAAGGGGGTGTCGGGGTCTTTGGGGTGGTAGGGTTATGAGAAGGGGGTGTCGGGGTCTTTGGGGTGGTAGAGTTATGAGAAGGGGGTGTCGGGGTCTTTGGGGTGGTAGAGTTATGAGAAGGGGGTGTCGGGGTCTTTGGGGTGGTAGAGGTATGAGAAGGGGGTGTCGGGGTCTTTGGGGTGGTAGTGTTATGAGAAGGGGGTGTCTGGGTCTTTGGGGTGGTAGGGTTATGAGAAGGGGTGTCATGGTCTTTGGGGTGGTAGTGTTATGAAAAGGGGGTGGTAGTGTTATGAGAAGGGGGTGGTAGAGGTATGAGAAGGGGGTGTCGGGGTGGTAGGGTCATGAGAAGGGGGTGTCGGGGTCTTTGGGATGGTAGGGTTATGAGAAGGGGGTGGTAGAGGTATGAGAAGGGGGTGTAGGGGTCTTTGGGATGGTAGGGTTATGAGAAGGGGGTGTCGGGGTGGTAGGGTCATGAGAAGGGGGTGTCGGGGTCTTTGGGATGGTAGGGTTATGAGAAGGGGGTGGTAGAGGTATGAGAAGGGGGTGTAGGGGTCTTTGGGATGGTAGGGTTATGAGAAGGGGGTGTCGGGGTCTTTGGGGTGGTAGAGTTATGAGAAGGGGGTGTCGGGGTCTTTGGGATGGTAGGGTTATGAGAAGGGGGTGTCGGGGTCTTTGGGATGGTAGGGTTATGAGAAGGGGGAGTGGTCCTGTGGGGTGGTAGAGGTATGAGAAGGGGGTGTCGGGGTCTTTGGGATGGTAGGGTTATGAGAAGGGGGTGTCGGGGTCTTTGGGGTGGTAGAGTTATGAGAAGGGGGTATCGGGTCTTTGGGATGGTAGGGTTATGAGAAGGGGGTGTCGGGGTCTGTGGGGTGGTAGAGGTATGAGAAGGGGTGTCGGGGTCTTTGGGATGGTAGGGTTATGAGAAGGGGGTGTCGGGGTCTGTGGGGTGGTAGAGTTATGAGAAGGGGGTGTCGGGGTCTGTGGGGTGGTAGTTATGAGAAGGGGGTGTCGGGGTCTTTGGGGTGGTAGGGTTATGAGAAGGGGGTGTCGGGGTCTTTGGGGTGGTAGGGTTATGAGAAGGGGGTGTCGGGGTCTTTGGGGTGGTAGTTATGAGAAGGGGTGTCGGGGTCTTTGGGGTGGTAGGGTTATGAGAAGGGGGTGTCGGGGTCTGTGGGGTGGTAGTTATGAGAAGGGGGTGTCGGGGTCTTTGGGGTGTCGGGGTCTGTGGGGTGGTAGAGTTATGAGAAGGGGGTGTAGGGGTCTTTGGGATGGTAGGGTTATGAGAAGGGGGTGTCGGGGTCTTTGGGGTGGTAGAGTTATGAGAAGGGGGTGTCGGGGTCTTGGGATGGTAGGGTTATGAGAAGGGGGTGTCGGGGTCTTTGGGATGGTAGGGTTATGAGAAGGGGGTGTCGGGGTCTTTGGGGTGTCGGGGTCTGTGGGGTGGTAATTTGGTGTATATTCGGAGAATGACTTCACAGACTTGCCCAAATTGTGTGTTTCCATCATGACCACCACATACGGTTTATAGAAGTCTCAGCGGCTGTGTGGTGAGGCATGCTGGGAATTCTGCTGCCTTAACCACTTCAGCCCCGGGAAGGAATTACCCCCCTTCATGACCAGGCCATTTTTAGCGATACGGCACTGCGTCGCTTTAACTGACAATTGCGCGGTCGTGCGACCTTGTACCCAAATTAAATTGATGTGTCTCCCCCCCCCCCCCCAACATAAAAAGAGCAATTTTGAAAAAAAAAAATTCTACTTTTTGCTATGATAAAAGAAATGTATTCATCAGTTTAGGCCAATATGTATTCTTCTGCATATTTTTGGAAAAAAAAATCTTAATAAGCGCATATTGATTTGTTAGCACAAACATTATAGTGTCTACAAAATAGGGGATGTATATAGATTTGTATGTGAAACTTGCGTGCAAACGAAGCCCTCGCTGAGCGCATGTCCCGATGATCGGCGGTGTATACAGTAAATGTCTCGTACGCAGTGCCCATACCTGAGCCCCACATACCTGCTGGTGAATGACCAGTGATGGCGCTCTCGCCCTCTTCATAGCTTCTCCATGTTTTCTGTTCTCTGTCACCTACAAGTCATGTCTGTATAACAGCTGAATCCAGTTGCTTGTGTCATTGCAGGTCGGCAGAGAGCCGGCTCTCCATAGTGAGGACCGTTCTATCCAACAAAGCGTTCACCGCGCTCGGCAACAGACAAGTCAATGTGACGGAATATCTTCCCGCCCTGCGCAGCATTTGTCGCATCGAGAAGGCAAAGGAGGTGGGGAAGACAAAGCGCAGGTAAGCGTTTATCTGTAATAATCACCTATAGATGTGTATAGAACTCCGGGGGGATCCTATAGATGTGTATAGAACTCTGGGGGTAACTTATAGATGTGTATAGAACTCCGGGGGTGACTTATAGATGTGTATAGAACTCTGGGGTGACTTATAGATGTGTATAGAACTCTGGGGGTGACTTATAGATGTGTATAGAACTCTGGGGGTGACTTATAGATGTGTATAGAACTCTGGGGGTGACTTATAGATGTGTATAGAACTCTGGGGTGACTTATAGATGTGTATAGAACTCTGGGGTGACTTATAGATGTGTATAGAACTCCGGGGGTGACTTATAGATGTGTATAGAACTCCGGGGGTGACTTATAGATGTGTATAGAACTCCGGGGGTGACTTATAGATGTGTATAGAACTCCGGGGGTGACTTATAGATGTGTATAGAACTCCGGGGGTGACTTATAGATGTGTATAGAACTCCGGGGGTGACTTATAGATGTGTATAGAACTCCGGGGGTGACTTATAGATGTGTATAGAACTCTGGGGGTGACTTATAGGGAGTGACTTATAGATGTGTATAGAACTCTGGGGGTGACCTTATAGATGTGTATAGAACTCTGGGGGTGACTTATAGATGTGTATAGAACTCTAGGGGTGACCTTATAGATGTGTATAGAACTCTAGGGGTGACCTTATAGATGTGTATAGAACTCCAGGGGGGATCCTATAGAGGGGAATAGAACTCCGGGGGGGAGTGACCTGTAGATGTGTATAGAACTCCGGGGTGACCTATAGATGTGTATAGAACTCCGGGGTGACCTATAGATGTGTATAGAACTCCGGGGTGACCTATAGATGTGTATAGAACTCCGGGGTGACCTATAGATGTGTATAGAACTCCGGGGTGACCTATAGATGTGTATAGAACTCTGGGGTGACCTATAGATGTGTATAGAACTCTGGGGTGACCTATAGATGTGTATAGAACTCTGGGGTGACCTATAGATGTGTATAGAACTCTGGGGGTGACTTATAGATGTGTATAGAACTCTGGGGGTGACTTATAGATGTGTAAAGAACTCTGGGGGTGACTTATAGGGAGTGACTTATAGATGTGTATAGAACTCTGGGGTGACTTATAGATGTGTATAGAACTCCGGGGGTGACTTATAGATGTGTTTAGAACTCCGGGGGTGACTTATAGATGTGTATAGAACTCCGGGGGTGACTTATAGATGTGTATAGAACTCCGGGGGTGACTTATAGATGTGTATAGAGCTCCGGGGGTGACTTATAGATGTGTATAGAACTCCGGGGGTGACTTATAGATGTGTATAGAACTCTGGGGGTGACTTATAGGGAGTGACTTATAGATGTGTATAGAACTCTGGGGGTGACCTTATAGATGTGTATAGAACTCTGGGGGTGACTTATAGATGTGTATAGAACTCCAGGGGGGATCCTATAGAGGGGAATAGAACTCCGGGGGGGGGTGACCTCTAGATGTGTATAGAACTCCGGGGTGACCTATAGATGTGTATAGAACTCTGGGGTGACCTATAGATGTGTATAGAACTCTGGGGTGACCTATAGATGTGTATAGAACTCTGGGGGTGACTTATAGATGTGTATAGAACTCTGGGGGTGACTTATAGATGTGTATAGAACTCTGGGGGTGACTTATAGATGTGTATAGAACTCTGGGGGTGACTTTATAGATGTGTATAGAACTCTGGGGGTGACTTATAGATGTGTATAGAACTCTGGGGGTGACTTATAGATGTGTATAGAACTCTGGGGGTGACTTATAGATGTGTATAGAACTCTGGGGGTGACTTATAGATGTGTATAGAACTCTGGGGGTGACTTATAGATGTGTATAGAACTCTGGGGGTGACTTATAGATGTGTATAGAACTCTGGGGGTGACTTATAGATGTGTATAGAACTCTGGGGGTGACTTATAGATGTGTATAGAACTCTGGGGGTGACTTATAGATGTGTATAGAACTCTGGGGGTGACTTATAGATGTGTATAGAACTCCGGGGGTGACTTATAGATGTGTATAGAACTCCGGGGGTGACTTATAGATGTGTATAGAACTCCGGGGGTGACTTATAGATGTGTATAGAACTCCGGGGGTGACTTATAGATGTGTATAGAACTCCGGGGGTGACTTATAGATGTGTATAGAGCTCCGGGGGTGACTTATAGATGTGTATAGAACTCCGGGGGTGACTTATAGATGTGTATAGAACTCTGGGGGTGACTTATAGGGAGTGACTTATAGATGTGTATAGAACTCTGGGGGTGACCTTATAGATGTGTATAGAACTCTGGGGGTGACTTATAGATGTGTATAGAACTCCAGGGGGATCCTATAGAGGAGAATAGAACTCCGGGGGGGGGAGTGACCTGTAGATGTGTATAGAACTCCGGGGTGACCTATAGATGTGTATAGGACTCCGGGGTGACCTATAGATGTGTATAGGACTCCGGGGTGACCTATAGATGTGTATAGAACTCTGGGGGTGACCTATAGATGTGTATAGAACTCCGGGGTGACCTATAGATGTGTATAGAACTCTGGGGTGACCTATAGATGTGTATAGAACTCCGGGGTGACCGATAGATGTGTATAGAACTCTGGGGTGACCTATAGATGTGTATAGAACTCTGGGGTGACCTATAGATGTGTATAGAACTCCGGGGTGACCTATAGATGTGTATAGAACTCCGGGGTGACCGATAGATGTGTATAGAACTCTGGGGTGACCGATAGATGTGTATAGAACTCTGGGGGTGACTTATAGATGTGTATAGAACTCTGGGGGTGACTTATAGATGTGTATAGAACTCTGGGGGTGACTTATAGATGTGTATAGAACTCTGGGGGTGACTTATAGATGTGTATAGAACTCCGGGGGTGACTTATAGATGTGTATAGAACTCCGGGGGTGACTTATAGATGTGTATAGAACTCCGGGGGTGACTTATAGATGTGTATAGAACTCCGGGGGTGACTTATAGATGTGTATAGAACTCCGGGGGTGACTTATAGATGTGTATAGAACTCTGGGGGTGACCTTATAGATGTGTATAGAACTCTGGGGGTGACTTATAGATGTGTATAGAACTCCAGGGGGATCCTATAGAGGAGAATAGAACCCGGGGGGGGGAGTGACCTGTAGATGTGTATAGAACTCCGGGGTGACCTATAGATGTGTATAGGACTCCGGGGTGACCTATAGATGTGTATAGGACTCCGGGGTGACCTATAGATGTGTATAGAACTCCGGGGTGACCTATAGATGTGTATAGAACTCTGGGGGTGACTTTTATAGATGTGTATAGAACTCCGGGGGTGACTTATAGATGTGTATAGAACTCCGGGGGTGACTTATAGATGTGTATAGAACTCCGGGGTGACCTATAGATGTGTATAGAACTCCGGGGTGACCTATAGATGTGTATAGAACTCCGGGGTGACCGATAGATGTGTATAGAACTCTGGGGGTGACCTATAGATGTGTATAGAACTCCGGGGTGACCTATAGATGTGTATAGAACTCTGGGGGTGACTTATAGATGTGTATAGAACTCTGGGGGTGACTTATAGATGTGTATAGAACTCTGGGGGTGACTTATAGATGTGTATAGAACTCTGGGGGTGACTTATAGATGTGTAAAGAACTCTGGGGTGACTTATAGGGAGTGACTTATAGATGTGTATAGAACTCTGGGGTGACTTATAGATGTGTATAGAACTCCGGGGTGACTTATAGATGTGTATAGAACTCCGGGGGTGACTTATAGATGTGTATAGAACTCCGGGGGTGACTTATAGATGTGTATAGAACTCCGGGGGTGACTTATAGATGTGTATAGAACTCCGGGGGTGACTTATAGATGTGTATAGAGCTCCGGGGGTGACTTATAGATGTGTATAGAACTCTGGGGGTGACTTATAGGGAGTGACTTATAGATGTGTATAGAACTCTGGGGGTGACCTTATAGATGTGTATAGAACTCTGGGGGTGACTTATAGATGTGTATAGAACTCTAGGGGTGACCTTATAGATGTGTATAGAACTCTGGGGGTGACTTATAGATGTGTATAGAACTCCAGGGGGGATCCTATAGAGGGGAATAGAACTCCGGGGGGGGGGGGGAGTGACCTGTAGATGTGTATAGAACTCTGGGGTGACCTATAGATGTGTATAGAACTCTGGGGTGACCTATAGATGTGTATAGAACTCTGGGGTGACCTATAGATGTGTATAGAACTCTGGGGTGACCGATAGATGTGTATAGAACTCTGGGGTGACCGATAGATGTGTATAGAACTCTGGGGTGACCGATAGATGTGTATAGAACTCTGGGGTGACCGATAGATGTGTATAGAACTCTGGGGGTGACTTATAGATGTGTATAGAACTCTGGGGGTGACTTATAGATGTGTATAGAACTCTGGGGGTGACTTATAGGGAGTGACTTATAGATGTGTATAGAACTCTGGGGGTGACCTTATAGATGTGTATAGAACTCTGGGGTGACCTATAGATGTGTATAGAACTCTGGGGTGACCTATAGATGTGTATAGAACTCTGGGGTGACCTATAGATGTGTATAGAACTCTGGGGTGACCGATAGATGTGTATAGAACTCTGGGGTGACCGATAGATGTGTATAGAACTCTGGGGTGACCGATAGATGTGTATAGAACTCTGGGGGTGACTTATAGATGTGTATAGAACTCTGGGGGTGACTTATAGATGTGTATAGAACTCTGGGGGTGACTTATAGGGAGTGACTTATAGATGTGTATAGAACTCTGGGGGTGACCTTATAGATGTGTATAGAACTCTGGGGGTGACTTATAGATGTGTATAGAACTCTAGGGGTGACCTTATAGATGTGTATAGAACTCCAGGGGGGATCCTATAGAGGGGAATAGAACTCCGGGGGGGGGGAGTGACCTGTAGATGTGTATAGAACTCCGGGGTGACCTATAGATGTGTATAGAACTCCGGGGTGACCGATAGATGTGTATAGAACTCTGGGGTGACCTATAGATGTGTATAGAACTCTGGGGGTGACTTATAGATGTGTATAGAACTCTGGGGGTGACTTATAGATGTGTATAGAACTCTGGGGGTGACTTATAGATGTGTATAGAACTCTGGGGGTGACTTATAGATGTGTATAGAACTCTGGGGGTGACTTATAGATGTGTATAGAACTCTGGGGGTGACTTATAGATGTGTATAGAACTCTGGGGGTGACCTATAGATGTGTATAGAACTCTAGGGGTGACCTTTATAGATGTGTATAGAACTCTGGGGGTGACTTATAGATGTGTATAGAACTCTGGGGGTGACTTATAGATGTGTATAGAACTCCAGGGGGATCCTATAGAGGGGAATAGAACTCCGGGGGGGGAGTGACCTGTAGATGTGTATAGAACTCTGGGGGTGACTTATAGATGTGTATAGAACTCTGGGGGTGACTTATAGATGTGTATAGAACTCTGGGGGTGACTTATAGATGTGTATAGAACTCCAGGGGGGATCCTATAGAGGGGAATAGAACTCCGGGGGGGGAGTGACCTGTAGATGTGTATAGAACTCTGGGGGTGATTTATAGATGTGTATAGAACTCTGGGGGTGACCTATAGATGTGTATAGAACTCTGGGGGTGACCTATAGATGTGTATAGAACTCTGGGGGTGACCTATAGATGTGTATAGAACTCTGGGGGTGACCTATAGATGTGTATAGAACTCTGGGGGTGACCTATAGATGTGTATAGAACTCCGGGGTGACTTATAGATGTGTATAGAACTCTGGGGTGACCTATAGATGTGTATAGAACTCTGGGGTGACCTATAGATGTGTATAGAACTCTGGGGTGACCTATAGATGTGTATAGAACTCCGGGGTGACCTATAGATGTGTATAGAACTCCGGGGTGACCGATAGATGTGTATAGAACTCTGGGGTGACTTATAGATGTGTATAGAACTCCGGGGGTGACTTATAGATGTGTATAGAACTCCGGGGGTGACTTATAGATGTGTATAGAACTCCGGGGTGACCTATAGATGTGTATAGAACTCCGGGGGTGACCGATAGATGTGTATAGAACTCTGGGGGTGACCTATAGATGTGTATAGAACTCTGGGGGTGACCTATAGATGTGTATAGAACTCCGGGGTGACCTATAGATGTGTATAGAACTCCGGGGTGACCTATAGATGTGTATAGAACTCTGGGGGTGACTTATAGATGTGTATAGAACTCCGGGGGTGACTTATAGATGTGTATAGAACTCCGGGGTGACCTATAGATGTGTATAGAACTCCGGGGTGACCTATAGATGTGTATAGAACTCTGGGGTGACCTATAGATGTGTATAGAACTCCGGGGTGACTTATAGATGTGTATAGAACTCCGGGGGTGACTTATAGATGTGTATAGAACTCCGGGGGTGACTTATAGATGTGTATAGAACTCCGGGGGTGACTTATAGATGTGTATAGAACTCCGGGGGTGACTTATAGATGTGTATAGAACTCCGGGGGTGACTTATAGGGAGTGACTTATAGATGTGTATAGAACTCTAGGGGTGACCTTATAGATGTGTATAGAACTCTGGGGGTGACTTATAGATGTGTATAGAACTCCAGGGGGGATCCTATAGAGGGGAATAGAACTCCGGGGGGGGAGTGACCTGTAGATGTGTATAGAACTCCGGGGTGACCTATAGATGTGTATAGAACTCCGGGGTGACCTATAGATGTGTATAGAACTCCGGGGTGACCTATAGATGTGTATAGAACTCCGGGGTGACCTATAGATGTGTATAGAACTCCGGGGTGACCTATAGATGTGTATAGAACTCCGGGGTGACCTATAGATGTGTATAGAACTCCGGGGTGACCTATAGATGTGTATAGAACTCCGGGGTGACCTATAGATGTGTATAGAACTCCGGGGTGACCTATAGATGTGTATAGAACTCCGGGGTGACCTATAGATGTGTATAGAACTCTGGGGTGACCTATAGATGTGTATAGAACTCTGGGGTGACCTATAGATGTGTATAGAACTCTGGGGGTGACTTATAGATGTGTATAGAACTCTGGGGGTGACTTATAGATGTGTAAAGAACTCTGGGGGTGACTTATAGGGAGTGACTTATAGATGTGTATAGAACTCTGGGGTGACTTATAGATGTGTATAGAACTCCGGGGGTGACTTATAGATGTGTTTAGAACTCCGGGGGTGACTTATAGATGTGTATAGAACTCCGGGGGTGACTTATAGATGTGTATAGAACTCCGGGGGTGACTTATAGATGTGTATAGAGCTCCGGGGGTGACTTATAGATGTGTATAGAACTCCGGGGGTGACTTATAGATGTGTATAGAACTCTGGGGGTGACTTATAGGGAGTGACTTATAGATGTGTATAGAACTCTGGGGGTGACCTTATAGATGTGTATAGAACTCTGGGGGTGACTTATAGATGTGTATAGAACTCCAGGGGGGATCCTATAGAGGGGAATAGAACTCCGGGGGGGGGGGAGTGACCTGTAGATGTGTATAGAACTCCGGGGTGACCTATAGATGTGTATAGAACTCCGGGGTGACCGATAGATGTGTATAGAACTCCGGGGTGACCGATAGATGTGTATAGAACTCTGGGGGTGACTTATAGATGTGTATAGAACTCTGGGGGTGACTTATAGATGTGTATAGAACTCTGGGGGTGACTTATAGATGTGTATAGAACTCTGGGGGTGACTTATAGATGTGTATAGAACTCTGGGGGTGACTTATAGATGTGTATAGAACTCTGGGGGTGACTTATAGATGTGTATAGAACTCTGGGGGTGACTTATAGATGTGTATAGAACTCTGGGGGTGACTTATAGATGTGTATAGAACTCTAGGGGTGACCTTTATAGATGTGTATAGAACTCTGGGGGTGACTTATAGATGTGTATAGAACTCCAGGGGGGATCCTATAGAGTGGAATAGAACTCCGGGGGGGGAGTGACCTGTAGATGTGTATAGAACTCTGGGGGTGACTTATAGATGTGTATAGAACTCTGGGGGTGACCTATAGATGTGTATAGAACTCTGGGGGTGACCTATAGATGTGTATAGAACTCTGGGGGTGACCTATAGATGTGTATAGAACTCTGGGGGTGACCTATAGATGTGTATAGAACTCCGGGGTGACTTATAGATGTGTATAGAACTCTGGGGTGACCTATAGATGTGTATAGAACTCTGGGGTGACCTATAGATGTGTATAGAACTCCGGGGTGACCTATAGATGTGTATAGAACTCCGGGGTGACCGATAGATGTGTATAGAACTCTGGGGTGACTTATAGATGTGTATAGAACTCCGGGGGTGACTTATAGATGTGTATAGAACTCCGGGGGTGACTTATAGATGTGTATAGAACTCCGGGGGTGACCTATAGATGTGTATAGAACTCCGGGGGTGACCGATAGATGTGTATAGAACTCTGGGGGTGACCTATAGATGTGTATAGAACTCCGGGGTGACCTATAGATGTGTATAGAACTCCGGGGTGACCTATAGATGTGTATAGAACTCTGGGGGTGACTTATAGATGTGTATAGAACTCCGGGGGGATCCTATAGATGTGTATAGAACCAAAAGTTATGCTGTAGTCTTTATAACTTGCTATCATAGTATGGGAGACCTGCATTGACTTTGTTGTGCTCTAGGTGGTGCTAGAGGAACATCTGTAATGTCCGATCATAAAGAGGGGGAAATAAACTGAAATGTGCAAAACAAACCAAAAATAAATAGAAGTCCTCTATAGAAATGTGCAAAAATAGGAAAGAAATTAATATTTTTTGCAATATAGTAATTGCTGGTTATGCGGTGGTCGTCTTCTCTATTTGGTCACTCATAAAGGGGGTGCTCTGTCTACGGGGGGGGGGGGGGGGGTTGGGCTTTTCAGACAACCTGTGTCCCCCGTAGTGCCAGGAATGATTTGTCACCACAGGAAGTGCTGATTTATGGGGAGACGTAGACAGGCTAGACTTCTCCTGCTTTCCCATTGGAGGATGGCGGCCGTTCATTAACCCTTTGTGTGTGTAATGTGTTGTCACAGGTTTCTTCATTATTTGGAGGGAATCCACCTCGAGTTCCCGAAGACGACGCTGAACAGTCTGGCGGCAGATTTCCCATAATCCTCACCTGCACTGTGTGCAGGAATAGCGTGACTTAGCGTGGGGATTGGGAGGAGGAGCTTGTGTCCGGTGTACAGATCCGCGTGCTGCATCCTGTGTGTGTGTGTGTGTGCTATTAATTTATTCACTCCTTAGATATTTTATTATACATTTCAGAATTACATTGTATATATTACGCACCTGCCCCTTCCTTGTGTATGGTGAGGAGACTGAACCGTGATATTACACTCCCATAGACTAAAGGGGGGGCCCCCTGCACTGCTGACCTACAATTCTATGTACTGGAACCCCCCCAGGGCTCTGTGTATGCTGCCAGGAACCCCCCCCCAGGGCTCTGTGTATGCTGCCAGTATGTACTGGAACCCCCACCCCAGGGCCTTGCTACCAGTATATACTGGAAGGACTGGACAGACTGGTCTCGCCACGTCAACCTGGAAATAATCCGCAATCTGTTGTCAAAACAACCTCCAGCCCTCATCATGAAGAATGGAGGTTCTTGTTCCCTCCCCCGTCTCTTCTGTATATAGTGCTGCATTGTATATAATATGTACAGCCCGGTATATGTCCCCCCCTTACACCCTGCGTCCTCTCTTCTGACATTTCTACTGCTTTTTTTTTTTTATAATTATGAATGGCTCAAATATTTTTGTATCAAATCTGTTTTTTTTTATTTTTTTTATGGTATTCCGGAAAATTAAAGGAGGTTTTGAATAAAGAGCCATCTACCTCTGTGGCCTGACTGATGACTTACCTGGGATCGGGCATCGGCTACCTCGGTCTTGGAGCTCTATACATTGCTATAGATTGAGGAGTCTGGAGGGATACAGCCCAGAGTGCTGTCCTCTGGGGTCTCCTCTCTATATATTTCCCCTCTGGTGTCTCCTCTCTATATATTTCCCCTCTGGGGTCTCCTCTCTATATATTTGCCCTCTGGGGTCTCCTCTCCGCGGCCCGGGATCTTCTCAGGTCTTCCTCGTTCCAGGCTGAGATCTACCTGTAATAAAAGCTCAGGCTTGGTTTGCTGGTAGAAGGTATAGAAAGGTGACAACCATCCGCTATATGACAAATCCTGTACATGTGATTGGCTGCAGCTGTCAGCCATAACCCCGGTATTGTTTTTTAGAGCCGGGCGAAGATCTACAAAGTAACAGCAATCCTAGCAGCTAAGTAGCCGCTGGATTGGTTTTACAGGCGGTGGAAGGTGGGGTCCCCTGCCGGGCTCTCCCGTCCCAGGGACCAAATTGTCTCCAATCACCTCTATGGTCTAGGATAGGGGTCTACAAACTTTCTAAACAAGGGGGCAGTTTACTGTCCTTCAAGCTGTAGGGGGCCGGACTTTGGCCAGGGAAGTAGATGATTTGGTATTGAGGGGTCACTGGGAGCAATAGTGCCCCATCGTAGGTGTCAGTGGAAGGAATAGTGCCCTGTCAGTGGGGGGGAATAGTGCCCCATCATTGGTGTCAGTGGGAGGAATAGTGTCCCATCATTGGTGTCAGTGGGAGGAATAGTGTCCCATCATTGGTGTCAGTGGGAGGAATAGTGTCCCATCAGTGGGAGGAATAGTGTCCCATCATTGGTGTCAGTGGGAGGAATAGTGTCCCATCATTGGTGTCAGTGGGAGGAATAGTGTCCCATCAGTGGGAGGAATAGTGTCCCATCATTGGTGTCAGTGGGAGGAATAGTGTCCCATCATTGGTGTCAGTGGGAGGAATAGTGTCCCATCATTGGTGTCAGTGGGAGGAATAGTGTCCCATCAGTGGGAGGAATAGTGTCCCATCATTGGTATCAGTGGGATGAATATAGGGCTGAAACAACTAATCGATTAATCGACAACTAATCGATTATGAAAATAGTTGTCAACTATTTTCATAATCGATTAATCGGCCAGCTGATTAGTTGGCCTGCATACAGAATGCATTATTTGTTTACATCTCAGGAAATACAGTGCAGCTCACATACAGCTCAGTACACTGTCCATACATGTCAGTAAGAGCCTGAGAACTTGTGAATGTGTGAGGAGCAATGCCTCATGGGACATGTAGTCCTGGGCAGGAAGTGAGTGGGTCTAAAAGCAGAAGTTTTTTTTACCTTGTTATAGGGGCACACTATACTATAATTTTCAGCTTGATATTGGGGCACTCTAAAGGCAGGAGGAGCCAGAGGCATCGGTGGGGGACCCCAGAAGAGAAGAATCGGGGCTGCTCTGTGCAAAACCATTACACAGAGCAGGTAAGTATAACATGTTTGTTTTAAAAAAATGACTTTAAAGACTGTGCAGGGAAGATCAGCATCTGAACCCAGAGAAGGTGGAGGCTGATAGACTGGAGGTAATAGAAGGCATTACTATTACATTTAAAGTAAACTTTTACATTGAGGCAAGCCACATTACGTGAGAGCAGGGCACATTACATGAGGGCAGGGCACATTTCAAGGAGGCAGGGCACATTACGTGGGAGCAGGGCACATTACATGTGCCCCATTGTGAATGGGGTCTAAATAAAAAATCTGATCTCTGAGTCTGATGATGTTTACCAGATTCAACCTCCAATAGTATATACAGTATATCTCTTCTGTCTGTTATTCTCAGAGTGGATTAGAGATTTTGCTCCCTAATCATATAGTTGATTATTTATATTTACCACTGCATAGAGATTTTGAAGAATAAATAGCCTTTTTTTTTAAACTTTACATATTAAATTATACACCACACTTTTTTTTAAGGTTATTATCCGATTAGTTGGCCGATTATTATTTCGATTAATCGATTATGAAGATAATCGTTAGTTGCAGCCCTAGAGGAATAGTGTCCCATCAGTGGGAGGAATAGTGCCCCATCATTGGTGTCAGTGGGAGGAATAGTGTCCCATCAGTGGGAGGAATAGTGCCCCATCATTGGTATCAGTGGGAGGAATAGTGCCCCATCATTGGTATCAGTGGGAGGAATAGTGTCCCATCATTGGTATCAGTGGGAGGAATAGTGTCACATCATTGGTATTAGTGGGAGGAATAGTGCCCCATCATTGGTGTCAGTGGGAGGAATAGTGCCCTATCATTGGTATCAGTGGGAGGAATAGTGTCCCATCATTGGTATCAGTGGGAGGAATAGTGTCCCATCATTGGTATCAGTGGGAGGAATAGTGTCCCATCAGTGGGAGGAATAGTGTCCCATCAGTGGGAGGAATAGTGCCCCATCATTGGTATCAGTGGGAGGAATAGTGTCCCATCAGTGGGAGGAATAGTGTCCCATCATTGGTATCAGTGGGAGGAATAGTGACCCATCATTGGTATCAGTGGGAGGAATAGTGACCCATCATTGGTATCAGTGGGAGGAATAGTGTCACATCATTGGTGTCAGTGGGAGGAATAGTGCCCCATCATTGGTGTCAGTAGGGGGAATAGTGCCCCATCATTGGTGTCAGTGGGAGGAATAGTGCCCCATCATTGGTGTCAGTTGGAGGAATAGTGCCCCATCATTGGTGTCAGTGGGAGGAATAGTGCCTCATAATTGGTGTCAGTGGGAGGAATAGTGTCCCATCATTGGTGTCAGTGGGAGGAATATTGTCCCATCAGTGGGAGGAATATTGTCCCATCATTGGTGTCAGTGGGAGGAATAGTGTCCCATCATTGGTGTCAGTGAGAGGAATAGTGTCCCATCCATTGGTGTCAGTGGGAGGAATAGTGTCCCATCATTGGTGTCAGTGGGAGGAATAGTGTCCCATCAGTGGGAGGAATAGTGCCCCATCATTGGTATCAGTGGGAGGAATAGTGTCCCATCATTGGTATCAGTGGGAGGAATAGTGTCCCATCATTGGTGTCAGTGGGAGGAATAGTGTCCCATCATTGGTGTCAGTGGGAGGAATAGTGTCCCATCATTGGTGTCAGTGGGAGGAATAGTGTCCCATCATTGGTATCAGTGGGAGGAATAGTGTCCCATCATTGGTATCAGTGGGAGGAATAGTGCCCCACCATTGGTGTCAGTGGGAGGAATAGTGCCCCACCATTGGTGTCAGTGGGAGGAATAGTGTCCCATCATTGGTGTCAGTGGGAGGAATATTGTCCCATCATTGGTGTCAGTGGGAGGAATATTGTCCCATCATTGGTGTCAGTGGGAGGAATATTGTCCCATCATTGGTATCAGTGGGAGGAATATTGTCCCATCATTGGTATCAGTGGGAGGAATAGTGCCCCATCCATTGGTGTCAGTGGGAGGAATAGTGTCCCATCATTGGTGTCAGTGGGAGGAATAGTGTCCCATCATTGGTGTCAGTGAGAGGAATAGTGCCCCATCATTGGTATCAGTGGGAGGAATAGTGTCCCATCATTAGTGTAAGTGGGAGGAATAGTGTCCCATCATTGGTATCAGTGGGAGGAATAGTGTCACATCATTGGTGTCAGTGGGAGGAATAGTGTCACATCATTGGTGTCAGTGGGAGGAAAAGTGTCACATCATTGGTGTCAGTGGGAGGAATAGTGTCCCATCAGTGGGAGGAATAGTGCCACATCATTGGTGTCAGTGGGAGGAATAGTGCCCCATCATTGGTGTCAGTGGGAGGAATAGTGCCCCATCATTGGTGTCAGTGGGAGGAATAGTGCCCCATCATTGGTGTCAGTGGGAGGAATAGTGTCCCATCATTGGTGTCAGTGGGAGGAATAGTGTCCCATCATTGGTGTCAGTGAGAGGAATAGTGTCCCATCATTGGTGTCAGTGAGAGGAATAGTGTCCCATCATTAGTGTAAGTGGGAGGGAATAGTGTCCCATCATTGGTATCAGTGGGAGGAATAGTGTCACATCATTGGTGTCAGTGGGAGGAATAGTGTCACATCATTGGTGTCAGTGGGAGGAAAAGTGTCACATCATTGGTGTCAGTGGGAGGGATAGTGTCCCATCAGTGGGAGGAATAGTGCCCCATCATTGGTATCAGTGGGAGGAATAGTGTCCCATCATTAGTGTAATTGGGAGGAATAGTGTCCCATCATTGGTATCAGTGGGAGGAATAGTGTCACATCATTGGTGTCAGTGGGAGGAAAAGTGTCACATCATTGGTGTCAGTGGGAGGAATAGTGTCCCATCAGTGGGAGGAATAGTGCCCCATCATTGGTGTCAGTGGGAGGAATAGTGCCCCATCATTGGTGTCAGTGGGAGGAATTGTGCCCCATCATTGGTGTCAGTGGGAGGAATAGTGTCCCATCATTGGTATCAGTGGGAGGAATAGTGTCCCATCATTGGTATCAGTGGGAGGAATAGTGCCCCACCATTGGTGTCAGTGGGAGGAATAGTGTCCCATCATTGGTGTCAGTGGGAGGAATATTGTCCCATCATTGGTGTCAGTGGGAGGAATATTGTCCCATCATTGGTGTCAGTGGGAGGAATATTGTCCCATCATTGGTATCAGTGGGAGGAATATTGTCCCATCATTGGTATCAGTGGGAGGAATAGTGCCCCATCCATTGGTGTCAGTGGGAGGAATAGTGTCCCATCATTGGTGTCAGTGGGAGGAATAGTGTCCCATCATTGGTGTCAGTGAGAGGAATAGTGTCCCATCATTGGTGTCAGTGGGAGGAATAGTGTCCCATCATTGGTGTCAGTGGGAGGGATAGTGCCCCATCATTGGTGTCGGTGGGAGGGATAGTGCCCCATCATTGGTGTCGGTGGGAGGAATAGTGTCCCATCATTGGTGTCAGTGGGAGGAATAGTGTCCCATCATTGGTGTCAGTGGGAGGAATAGTGTCCCATCATTGGTGTCAGTGGGAGGAATAGTGCCCCATCATTGGTGTCAGTGGGAGGAATAGTGTCCCATCATTGGTGTCAGTGGGAGGAATAGTGCCCCATCATTGGTATCAGTGGGAGGAATAGTGTTACATCATTGGTGTCAGTGGGAGGAATAGTGTCACATCATTGGTGTCAGTGGGAGGAAAAGTGTCACATCATTGGTGTCAGTGGGAGGAATAGTGTCCCATCAGTGGGAGGAATAGTGCCCCATCTTTGGTATCAGTGGGAGGAATAGTGCCCCATCATTGGTGTCAGTGGGAGGAATAGTGCCCCATCATTGGTGTCAGTAGGGGGAATAGTGTCCCATCATTGGTGTCAGTGGGAGGAATAGTGTCCCATCATTGGTGTCAGTGGGAGGAATAGTGCCCCATCATTGGTGTCGGTGGGAGGGATAGTGCCCCATCATTGGTGTCGGTGGGAGGGATAGTGCCCCATCATTGGTGTCGGTGGGAGGAATAGTGTCCCATCATTGGTGTCAGTGGGAGGAATAGTGTCCCATCATTGGTGTCAGTGGGAGGAATAGTGCCCCATCATTGGTGTCAGTGGGAGGAATAGTGTCCCATCATTGGTGTCAGTGGGAGGAATAGTGCCCCATCATTGGTGTCAGTGGGAGGAATAGTGTCCCATCATTGGTGTCAGTGGGAGGAATAGTGTCCCATCATTGGTGTCAGTGGGAGGAATAGTGTCCCATCAGTGGGAGGAATAGTGCCCCATCATTGGTATCAGTGGGAGGAATAGTGTCCCATCAGTGGGAGGAATAGTGCCCCATCATTGGTATCAGTGGGAGGAATAGTGTCCCATCATTAGTGTAAGTGGGAGGAATAGTGTCCCATCATTGGTATCAGTGGGAGGAATAGTGTCACATCATTGGTGTCAGTGGGAGGAATAGTGTCACATCATTGGTGTCAGTGGGAGGAAAAGTGTCACATCATTGGTGTCAGTGGGAGGAATAGTGTCCCATCAGTGGGAGGAATAGTGCCCCATCATTGGTATCAGTGGGAGGAATAGTGCCCCATCATTGGTATCAGTGGGAGGAATAGTGTCCCATCATTAGTGTAAGTGGGAGGAATAGTGTCCCATCATTGGTATCAGTGGGAGGAATAGTGTCACATCATTGGTGTCAGTGGGAGGAAAAGTGTCACATCATTGGTGTCAGTGGGAGGAATAGTGTCCCATCAGTGGGAGGAATAGTGCCCCATCATTGGTGTCAGTGGGCGGAATAGTGCCCCATCATTGGTGTCAGTGGGAGGAATAGTGCCCCACCATTGGTGTCAGTGGGAGGAATAGTGTCCCATCATTGGTGTCAGTGGGAGGAATATTGTCCCATCATTGGTGTCAGTGGGAGGAATATTGTCCCATCATTGGTATCAGTGGGAGGAATATTGTCCCATCATATGTATCAGTGGGAGGAATAGTGCCCCATCCATTGGTGTCAGTGGGAGGAATAGTGTCCCATCATTGGTGTCAGTGGGAGGAATAGTGTCCCATCATTGGTGTCAGTGAGAGGAATAGTGTCCCATTCATTGGTGTCAGTGGGAGGAATAGTGTCCCATCATTGGTGTCAGTGGGAGGAATAGTGTCCCATCATTGGTGTCAGTGGGAGGGATAGTGCCCCATCATTGGTGTCGGTGGGAGGAATAGTGCCCCATCATTGGTGTCAGTGGGAGGAATAGTGTCCCATCATTGGTGTCAGTGGGAGGAATAGTGTCCCATCATTGGTGTCAGTGGGAGGAATAGTGCCCCATCATTGGTGTCAGTGGGAGGAATAGTGTCCCATCATTGGTGTCAGTGGGAGGAATAGTGCCCCATCATTGGTATCAGTGGGAGGAATAGTGTCCCATCATTGGTGTCAGTGGGAGGAATAGTGTCCCATCATTGGTGTCAGTGGGAGGAATAGTGCCCCATCATTGGTGTCAGTGGGAGGAATAGTGTCCCATCATTGGTGTCAGTGGGAGGAATAGTGCCCCATCATTGGTATCAGTGGGAGGAATAGTGTTACATCATTGGTGTCAGTGGGAGGAATAGTGTCACATCATTGGTGTCAGTGGGAGGAAAAGTGTCACATCATTGGTGTCAGTGGGAGGAATAGTGTCCCATCAGTGGGAGGAATAGTGCCCCATCTTTGGTATCAGTGGGAGGAATAGTGCCCCATCATTGGTGTCAGTGGGAGGAATAGTGCCCCATCATTGGTGTCAGTAGGGGGAATAGTGTCCCATCATTGGTGTCAGTGGGAGGAATAGTGTCCCATCATTGGTGTCAGTGGGAGGAATAGTGCCCCATCATTGGTGTCAGTGGGAGGGATAGTGTCCCATCATTGGTGTCAGTGGGAGGAATAGTGCCCCATCATTGGTGTCAGTGGGAGGAATAGTGTCCCATCATTGGTGTCAGTGGGAGGAATAGTGTCCCATCATTGGTGTCAGTGGGAGGAATAGTGTCCCATCAGTGGGAGGAATAGTGCCCCATCATTGGTATCAGTGGGAGGAATAGTGTCCCATCAGTGGGAGGAATAGTGCCCCATCATTGGTATCAGTGGGAGGAATAGTGTCCCATCATTAGTGTAAGTGGGAGGAATAGTGTCCCATCATTGGTATCAGTGGGAGGAATAGTGTCCCATCATTGGTATCAGTGGGAGGAATAGTGTCACATCATTGGTGTCAGTGGGAGGAATAGTGTCACATCATTGGTGTCAGTGGGAGGAAAAGTGTCACATCATTGGTGTCAGTGGGAGGAATAGTGTCCCATCAGTGGGAGGAATAGTGCCACATCATTGGTGTCAGTGGGAGGAATAGTGCCCCATCATTGGTGTCAGTGGGAGGAATAGTGCCCCATCATTGGTGTCAGTGGGAGGAATAGTGTCCCATCATTGGTGTCAGTGGGAGGAATAGTGTCCCATCATTGGTGTCAGTGAGAGGAATAGTGTCCCATCATTGGTGTCAGTGAGAGGAATAGTGTCCCATCATTGGTGTCAGTGGGAGGAATAGTGTCCCATCATTAGTGTAAGTGGGAGGGAATAGTGTCCCATCATTGGTATCAGTGGGAGGAATAGTGTCACATCATTGGTGTCAGTGGGAGGAATAGTGTCACATCATTGGTGTCAGTGGGAGGAATAGTGTCACATCATTGGTGTCAGTGGGAGGAAAAGTGTCACATCATTGGTGTCAGTGGGAGGAATAGTGTCCCATCAGTGGGAGGAATAGTGCCCCATCATTGGTATCAGTGGGAGGAATAGTGCCCCATCATTGGTATCAGTGGGAGGAATAGTGTCCCATCATTAGTGTAAGTGGGAGGAATAGTGTCCCATCATTGGTATCAGTGGGAGGAATAGTGTCACATCATTGGTGTCAGTGGGAGGAATAGTGTCACATCATTGGTGTCAGTGGGAGGAATAGTGTCCCATCAGTGGGAGGAATAGTGCCCCATCATTGGTGTCAGTGGGAGGAATAGTGCCCCATCATTGGTGTCAGTGGGAGGAATAGTGCCCCATCATTGGTGTCAGTGGGAGGAATTGTGCCCCATCATTGGTGTCAGTGGGAGGAATAGTGTCCCATCATTGGTATCAGTGGGAGGAATAGTGTCCCATCATTGGTGTCAGTGGGAGGAATTGTGCCCCATCATTGGTGTCAGTGGGAGGAATAGTGCCCCACCATTGGTGTCAGTGGGAGGAATAGTGTCCCATCATTGGTGTCAGTGGGAGGAATATTGTCCCATCATTGGTGTCAGTGGGAGGAATATTGTCCCATCATTGGTATCAGTGGGAGGAATATTGTCCCATCATATGTATCAGTGGGAGGAATAGTGCCCCATCCATTGGTGTCAGTGGGAGGAATAGTGTCCCATCATTGGTGTCAGTGGGAGGAATAGTGTCCCATCATTGGTGTCAGTGAGAGGAATAGTGTCCCATTCATTGGTGTCAGTGGGAGGAATAGTGTCCCATCATTGGTGTCAGTGGGAGGAATAGTGTCCCATCATTGGTGTCGGTGGGAGGGATAGTGCCCCATCATTGGTGTCGGTGGGAGGAATAGTGCCCCATCATTGGTGTCAGTGGGAGGAATAGTGTCCCATCATTGGTGTCAGTGGGAGGAATAGTGTCCCATCATTGGTGTCGGTGGGAGGAATAGTGCCCCATCATTGGTGTCAGTGGGAGGAATAGTGTCCCATCATTGGTATCAGTGGGAGGAATAGTGTTACATCATTGGTGTCAGTGGGAGGAATAGTGTCACATCATTGGTGTCAGTGGGAGGAAAAGTGTCACATCATTGGTGTCAGTGGGAGGAATAGTGTCCCATCAGTGGGAGGAATAGTGCCCCATCATTGGTGTCAGTGGGAGGAATAGTGCCCCATCATTGGTGTCAGTGGGAGGAATAGTGCCCCATCATTGGTGTCAGTGGGAGGAATAGTGCCCCATCATTGGTGTCAGTGGGAGGAATAGTGTCCCATCAGTGGGAGGAATAGTGCCCCATCTTTGGTATCAGTGGGAGGAATAGTGCCCCATCATTGGTGTCAGTGGGAGGAATAGTGCCCCATCATTGGTGTCAGTAGGGGGAATAGTGTCCCATCATTGGTGTCAGTGGGAGGAATAGTGTCCCATCATTGGTGTCAGTGGGAGGAATAGTGCCCCATCATTGGTGTCAGTGGGAGGAATAGTGTCCCATCATTGGTGTCAGTGGGAGGAATAGTGCCCCATCATTGGTGTCAGTGGGAGGAATAGTGTCCCATCATTGGTGTCAGTGGGAGGAATAGTGTCCCATCATTGGTGTCAGTGGGAGGAATAGTGTCCCATCAGTGGGAGGAATAGTGCCCCATCATTGGTGTCAGTGGGAGGAATAGTGTCCCATCAGTGGGAGGAATAGTGCCCCATCATTGGTATCAGTGGGAGGAATAGTGTCCCATCATTGGTATCAGTGGGAGGAATAGTGTCACATCATTGGTGTCAGTGGGAGGAATAGTGTCACATCATTGGTGTCAGTGGGAGGAAAAGTGTCACATCATTGGTGTCAGTGGGAGGAATAGTGTCCCATCAGTGGGAGGAATAGTGCCCCATCATTGGTATCAGTGGGAGGAATAGTGCCCCATCATTGGTATCAGTGGGAGGAATAGTGTCCCATCATTAGTGTAAGTGGGAGGAATAGTGTCCCATCATTGGTATCAGTGGGAGGAATAGTGTCACATCATTGGTGTCAGTGGGAGGAAAAGTGTCACATCATTGGTGTCAGTGGGAGGAATAGTGTCCCATCAGTGGGAGGAATAGTGCCCCATCATTGGTGTCAGTGGGAGGAATAGTGCCCCATCATTGGTGTCAGTGGGAGGAATAGTGCCCCACCATTGGTGTCAGTGGGAGGAATAGTGTCCCATCATTGGTGTCAGTGGGAGGAATATTGTCCCATCATTGGTGTCAGTGGGAGGAATATTGTCCCATCATTGGTATCAGTGGGAGGAATATTGTCCCATCATATGTATCAGTGGGAGGAATAGTGCCCCATCCATTGGTGTCAGTGGGAGGAATAGTGTCCCATCATTGGTGTCAGTGGGAGGAATAGTGTCCCATCATTGGTGTCAGTGAGAGGAATAGTGTCCCATTCATTGGTGTCAGTGGGAGGAATAGTGTCCCATCATTGGTGTCAGTGGGAGGAATAGTGTCCCATCATTGGTGTCAGTGGGAGGGATAGTGCCCCATCATTGGTGTCGGTGGGAGGAATAGTGCCCCATCATTGGTGTCAGTGGGAGGAATAGTGTCCCATCATTGGTGTCAGTGGGAGGAATAGTGTCCCATCATTGGTGTCAGTGGGAGGAATAGTGTCCCATCATTGGTGTCAGTGGGAGGAATAGTGCCCCATCATTGGTGTCAGTGGGAGGAATAGTGTCCCATCATTGGTGTCAGTGGGAGGAATAGTGCCCCATCATTGGTATCAGTGGGAGGAATAGTGTTACATCATTGGTGTCAGTGGGAGGAATAGTGTCACATCATTGGTGTCAGTGGGAGGAAAAGTGTCACATCATTGGTGTCAGTGGGAGGAATAGTGTCCCATCAGTGGGAGGAATAGTGCCCCATCTTTGGTATCAGTGGGAGGAATAGTGCCCCATCATTGGTGTCAGTGGGAGGAATAGTGCCCCATCATTGGTGTCAGTAGGGGGAATAGTGTCCCATCATTGGTGTCAGTGGGAGGAATAGTGTCCCATCATTGGTGTCGGTGGGAGGAATAGTGCCCCATCATTGGTGTCGGTGGGAGGGATAGTGCCCCATCATTGGTGTCGGTGGGAGGGATAGTGCCCCATCATTGGTGTCGGTGGGAGGAATAGTGTCCCATCATTGGTGTCAGTGGGAGGAATAGTGTCCCATCAGTGGGAGGAATAGTGCCCCATCATTGGTATCAGTGGGAGGAATAGTGTCCCATCAGTGGGAGGAATAGTGCCCCATCATTGGTATCAGTGGGAGGAATAGTGTCCCATCATTAGTGTAAGTGGGAGGAATAGTGTCCCATCATTGGTATCAGTTTGAGGAATAGTGTCACATCATTGGTGTCAGTGGGAGGAATAGTGTCACATCATTGGTGTCAGTGGGAGGAAAAGTGTCACATCATTGGTGTCAGTGGGAGGAATAGTGTCCCATCAGTGGGAGGAATAGTGCCACATCATTGGTGTCAGTGGGAGGAATAGTGCCCCATCATTGGTGTCAGTGGGAGGAATAGTGCCCCATCATTGGTGTCAGTGGGAGGAATAGTGCCCCATCATTGGTGTCAGTGGGAGGAATAGTGCCCCATCATTGGTGTCAGTGGGAGGAATAGTGTCCCATCATTGGTGTCAGTGGGAGGAATAGTGTCCCATCATTGGTGTCAGTGAGAGGAATAGTGTCCCATCATTGGTGTCAGTGAGAGGAATAGTGTCCCATCATTGGTGTCAGTGGGAGGAATAGTGTCCCATCATTAGTGTAAGTGGGAGGGAATAGTGTCCCATCATTGGTATCAGTGGGAGGAATAGTGTCACATCATTGGTGTCAGTGGGAGGAATAGTGTCACATCATTGGTGTCAGTGGGAGGAAAAGTGTCACATCATTGGTGTCAGTGGGAGGAATAGTGTCCCATCAGTGGGAGGAATAGTGCCCCATCATTGGTATCAGTGGGAGGAATAGTGCCCCATCATTGGTATCAGTGGGAGGAATAGTGTCCCATCATTAGTGTAAGTGGGAGGAATAGTGTCCCATCATTGGTATCAGTGGGAGGAATAGTGTCACATCATTGGTGTCAGTGGGAGGAATAGTGTTCACATCATTGGTGTCAGTGGGAGGAATAGTGTCACATCATTGGTGTCAGTGGGAGGAATAGTGTCCCATCAGTGGGAGGAATAGTGCCCCATCATTGGTGTCAGTGGGAGGAATAGTGCCCCATCATTGGTGTCAGTGGGAGGAATGCCCCATCATTGGTGTCAGTGGAGAATTGTGCCCCATCATTGGTGTCAGTGGGAGGAATAGTGTCCCATCATTGGTATCAGTGGGAGGAATAGTGTCCCATCATTGGTATCAGTGGAGGAATAGTGTCCCATCATTGGTGTCAGTGGGAGGAATTGTGCCCCATCATTGGTGTCAGTGGGAGGAATAGTGCCCCACCATTGGTGTCAGTGGGAGGAATAGTGTCCCATCATTGGTGTCAGTGGAGGAATATTGTCCCATCATTGGTGTCAGTGGGAGGAATATTGTCCCATCATTGGTGTCAGTGGGAGGAATATTGTCCCATCATTGGTATCAGTGGGAGGAATATTGTCCCATCATATGTATCAGTGGGAGGAATAGTGCCCCATCCATTGGTGTCAGTGGGAGGAATAGTGTCCCATCATTGGTGTCAGTGGGAGGAATAGTGTCCCATCATTGGTGTCAGTGAGAGGAATAGTGTCCCATTCATTGGTGTCAGTGGGAGGAATAGTGTCCCATCATTGTGTCAGTGGGAGGAATAGTGTCCCATCATTGGTGTCAGTGGGAGGGATAGTGCCCCATCATTGGTGTCGGTGGGAGGAATAGTGCCCCATCATTGGTGTCAGTGGGAGGAATAGTGCCCCATCATTGGTGTCAGTGGGAGGAATAGTGTCCCATCATTGGTGTCAGTGGGAGGAATAGTGCCCCATCATTGGTGTCAGTGGGAGGAATAGCGTCCATCATTGGTGTCAGTGGGAGGAATAGCGCCCCATCATTGGTATCAGTGGGAGGAATAGTGTTACATCATTGGTGTCAGTGGGAGGAATAGTGTCACATCATTGTGTCAGTGGGAGGAAAAGTGTCACATCATTGGTGTCAGTGGGAGGAATAGTGTCCCATCAGTGGGAGGAATAGTGCCCCATCATTGGTGTCAGTGGAGGAATAGTGCCCCATCATTGGTGTCAGTGGGAGGAATAGTGCCCCATCATTGGTGTCAGTGGGAGGAATAGTGTCCCATCAGTGGGAGGAATAGTGCCCCATCTTTGGTATCAGTGGGAGGAATAGTGCCCCATCATTGGTGTCAGTGGGAGGAATAGTGCCCCATCATTGGTGTCAGTAGGGGGAATAGTGTCCCATCATTGGTGTCAGTGGGAGGAATAGTGTCCCATCATTGGTGTCGGTGGGAGGAATAGTGCCCCATCATTGGTGTCGGTGGGAGGGATAGTGCCCCATCATTGGTGTCGGTGGGAGGAATAGTGCCCCATCATTGGTGTCGGTGGGAGGAATAGTGTCCCATCATTGGTGTCAGTGGGAGGAATAGTGTCCCATCATTGGTGTCAGTGGGAGGAATAGTGCCCCATCATTGGTGTCGGTGGGAGGAATAGTGCCCCATCATTGGTGTCGGTGGGAGGAATAGTGCCCCATCATTGGTGTCGGTGGGAGGAATAGTGTCCCATCATTGTGTCAGTGGGAGGAATAGTGCCCCATCATTGGTGTCAGTGGGAGGAATAGTGTCCCATCATTGGTGTCAGTGGGAGGAATAGTGTCCATCATTGGTGTCAGTGGGAGGAATAGTGTCCCATCATTGGTGTCAGTGAGAGGAATAGTGTCCCATCATTGGTGTCAGTGAGAGGAATAGTGTCCCATCATTGGTGTCAGTGAGAGGAATAGTGTCCCATCATTGGTGTCAGTGAGAGGAATAGTGTCCCATCATTGGTGTCAGTGAGAGGAATAGTGTCCCATCATTGGTGTCAGTGGGAGGAATAGTGTCCCATCATTGGTGTCAGTGAGAGGAATAGTGTCCCATCATTGGTGTCAGTGGGAGGAATAGTGTCCCATCATTGGTGTCAGTGAGAGGAATAGTGTCCCATCATTGGTGTCAGTGAGAGGAATAGTGTCCCATCATTGGTGTCAGTGAGAGGAATAGTGTCCATCATTGTGTCAGTGAGAGGAATAGTGTCCCATCATTGGTGTCAGTGAGAGGAATAGTGTCCCATCATTGGTGTCAGTGGGAGGAATAGTGTCCCATCATTGGTGTCAGTGAGAGGAATAGTGTCCCATCATTGGTGTCAGTGGGAGGAATAGTGTCCCGTCAGTGGGAGGAATAGTGTCCCGTCAGTGGGAGGAATAGTGTCCCGTCAGTGGGAGGAATAGTGCCCCATCATTGGTGTCAGTGGGAGGAATAGTGCCCCATCATTGGTGTCAGTGGGAGGAATAGTGCCCCATCATTGGTGTCAGTGGGAGGAATAGTGCCCCATCATTGGTGTCAGTGGGAGGAATAGTGCCTTATCATTGGTGTCAGTGGGAGGAATAGTGTCCCATCATTGGTGTCAGTGGAAGGAATAGTGCCCCACAGTTGCTGAGATTGTGGGAAATAATGCCCCGAGGGCCAGATAAAAGCAAGCAAAGGGCCACAGTTTGGAGATCTCTGGTCTGGGAGACTGGAAGTGAAGAGAGTTTTTGTCACTTCAGCTTTCCCCCGGATGTGGCGGCATTTTTAAATGGTGAAATCATCTGATCACACCGATCTTGGGGTGATTCGATGCTTTTAAAGCGGAGCTTCAGCCAAGAGGGGGAAAATCTGCCTGTCCCTGAAGACTGCGGGACTATTGGCAAAGCACAGTGCGCATGCAGAGTAGGAAGCCGCTAGACTTCACGCCTGGTTTCCCTTAGTAAAGATGGTGGCGGCAGCACCCAATAGCCAATTAAAGGATCGGCTCGGGTGAGGACATCACTGGATCCCTGGACAGGTAAGTGCCCGAATATTAGAAGTCATCCGCTATAGGATTTGTATCTGCTGACTTTGGGAGGAGCCTGGAGGTTCACTTTAAGGGCAGAGGAGAGATGTGTGGCGTCCAATAGATCTCCATAAAGAGGACCTGTCATGCCCATTGCTGCTATTGGATGTTTACATTCCTTGTGACAGCAATAAAAGTGATAAAAAAAAAAAAAAAAAGAATGTTCAAATACTTAAGTTGCGCATATAGAAGCGATGTTCACACCACACATGGGCGGCATCACTTATATAGTGATATTATATATATATACACATAAATCTTTTTTTTTTTTTTGCATGAAAGTTCATTCGTGTACTCCCCCCCCCCGAAGCAAAACTTACATTTGGAAAACCACTGTTCAAATACCATGTGACGTAAAAAGTTGCAACACTCGCCATTCTTCTTCCTTTTTTTTTTCTCCTCTAGGGCCTTTTTAAAAATATATATATATATCTTCTACCAAAAAATACTGATTGTTACAACAAAAAGTGTCAGGATAGGCCGGGTCTTCAAATGGTTATTGTATTCCCATTGACTTGTATGGACTGAACACGGTGCGGGTATGGGGGTCCGGGAACACGGTGCGGCTATGGGGGTCCCGGTACACTGTGCGGGTAGGGGGGGGGGGGGGGGGAATCATGGTACACGGTGCGGGTATGGGGGAAAACGGTGCGGGTATGGGGATCCGGGAACACGGTGTGGCTCTGGGGGTCCCGGTACACTGTGCGGGTATGGGGGGGGGGGAATCATGGTACACGGTGTGGGTATGGGGGAACACGGTGCGGGTATGGGGGTCCGGGAACACGGTGTGGCTCTGGGGGTCCCAGTACACTGCGGGTATGGGGGGAGGAATCATGGTACACAGTGCGGTTATGGGGGGTCCCGGTACACGGTGCGGGTCTGGGGGGGGGGGGATTATGTACACGGTGTGGGTATGGGGGTCCCTGGGAACACGGTGCGGGTATGAGTGCTCCGGTACACAGTGCGGGTATGGGGGTCCGGTACCGCGGTCTGGGGGGGGGGGGTTATGGTACACGGTGTGGGTATGGGGCTCCCCGGGAACACTGTGTGGGTATGGGGCTCCCCGGGAACACTGTGTGGGTATGGGGCTCCCCGGGAACACTGTGTGGGTATGGGGCTCCCCGGGAACACTGTGTGGGTATGGGGCTCCCCGGGAACACTGTGTGGGTATGGGGCTCCCCGGGAACACTGTGGTGGGTATGGGGCTCCCCGGGAACCTGTGTGGGGTTAGGGCTCCGGTACACAGTGCGGGTATGGGGGGGTCCCGATACACGGTGCTGGTATGGGGGGGGGGATTATGGTACACGGTGTGGGTATGGGGCTCCCCGGGAACACTGTGTGGGTATGGGGCTCCCCGGGAACACTGTGCGGGTATGGGGCTCCCCGGGAACACTGTGCGGGTATGGGGCTCCCCGGGAACACTGTGTGGGTATGGGGCTCCCCCGGGAACACTGTGCGGGTATGAGGGCTCCGGTACACAGTGCGGGTATGGGGGGGGTCCCGATACACGGTGCTGGTATGGGGGGGGGATTATGGTACACGGTGTGGGTATGGGGCTCCCCGGGAACACTGTGCGGGTATGGGGCTCCCCGGGAACACTGTGCGGGTATGGGGCTCCCCGGGAACACTGTGCGGGTATGGGGCGAACACTGTGCGGGTATGGGGCTCCCCGGGAACACTGTGTGGGTATGGGGCTCCCCGGGAACACTGTGCGGGTATGGGGCTCCCCGGGAACACTGTGCGGGTATGGGGCTCCCCGGGAACACTGTGCGGGTATGGGGCTCCCCGGGAACACTGTGCGGGTATGGGGCTCCCCGGGAACACTGTGTGGGTATGGGGCTCCCCGGGAACACTGTGTGGGTATGGGGCTCCCCGGGAACACTGTGCGGGTATGGGGCTCCCCGGGAACACTGTGCGGGTATGGGGCTCCCCGGGAACACTGTGCGGGTATGGGGCTCCCCGGGAACACTGTGCGGGTATGGGGCTCCCCGGGAACACTGTGTGGGTATGGGGCTCCCCGGGAACACTGTGCGGGTATGGGGCTCCCCGGGAACACTGTGCGGGTATGAGGGCTCCGGTACACAGTGCGGGTATGGGGAGGGTCCCGATACACGGTGCTGGTATGGGGGGGGGGGGTCCCGGTACACAGTGCAGCAGCTTCTCCGCCTGATATTTCCACACCCCCATAACAGGAACATATCTGACTGTCAGTAAGTTTATATCCATTCACACAGCTGGAAAAAGAACTGTCTGTTCTGCTACCAATGAATGTAACTGTAAGGCAGCACAGACAGTTCTTGTTTCAGGCCCTGTGGGATGAGGAACTGCTCTATGTGGGGGTCCTAATCCTCATGTAGAAGTGAGTGGTCGTGGCCCGGTTCTGCGGATCGGCTCCTAAATTACCATTACAGCAGCTGATTGTCCCCAATATGGAGAATGGAATACATTCCACTATAAAGGGAATGAATGATTGCGGGGGGGGGAAGGGGGAATCTACCTCCAGGGTGAAGGCCGAACACAACCCCCTTTTTTTTTTTTTTTTTTATAGCAGATGGGGCATTTCCATCCAAATACCGAGAGTCGGAAATAATGTGAGCGGGGTGACGGCTCGGTATGTCGGGTTTATTTTCTTCCTGACTTCCTCCTCTGGGAACTGACTTGGGATTTTTTTCGGTCTTGTGATGTACGGAGCTGTGAAATTGTTGGCATATTTGTCACACTTTAATGATTGAGATCACTAAACAAATGTTAATATTCCACAAAGATAATCCAAATACAAAATGAAGATTTTTAAATGATTCCAAATATTACCCTTTCGCTGCCAGAAGAGACGTTTTTGCATATTTTTTTTGCACGTTTAAAAAACAAAATTTAAGGCCTGAAGATTACACAAAAAAACCCGAACATTCTATATTCTGAAAGCAGACACCCTAGAGAATAAAATAGAGGAAGGTCCAATTTTTTTATGTCACACGATATTACTGCAAAGGTCTAGGAAATGCAATATTTCGGTAAATACACTAATGTGAATATTGGGGCAAACAAACCCCAAAAATTACCCAAATCATCAAAATATACAAGACGAGGTTGGGCCGAGTAAATAGATACCCAACACGCCTCAATGGCATCAAAATTCAGTACCCTATATATTCTCTATAAGCGACGCTTCAGAAGCCCCCTATAGGTATCAGTTTAGTGTTACAGAGGAGGTCTCGTGTTAGAATTATCGCTCTCGCTGCGGCGATATGTAACGTGTATCGCAATTGACGTTTTCACGTGTAGGCGCCCTGACATGTGTTTACGTATATATGTGGGGGGGGGTGCCTAAAAAGAAATTTTTTGGGGGGGGGGTGAGAATTTTATGTGTTTGGGTGTAACTATTTATTTTTCAATAAATCTTTATTAAAAATTTTCAGATATACAAAAAGTCACATTTATCGGGTATACAGTAGTGAAGGTGTAACTATTTTTTGCAAAAAAAAAATTTCTTTTTTTTTTTACTTTTCTTTTTTTTTTTTTTCATCGCATAGAGGACAAAAAGTCCCCTATGTGATGTTTTTTGATGACCCCCCCAATGTCTCCTCTGTACTCCACTAAATGTTGTGCATTGCAGATCGTATTGCAAAACATTATTTCCCGGCTGAACGAGTCGGGGACGCCGAGAACTTGACCCGGAAGTGAGGTCAGAGACGTCGCTTTCAGGGTCACTGCAAGAAGGGGAGAAGAGCGGATGTGTTTCCACTCTTCTTTCCCTCCAGCCGCGGGGGGGGGGGGGGCGGTATCGGGGGTTTGTGAGACCGATCGGCTGGCACCCCCTCCAGAACGCTCTCGCCTGACAGGCAGGACGCTGCCTGTCAGTTTTATACACAATCCCGGTGGCTGCCACCATTGGATTGTGTGCAATACCCCCCCCCCCCGCCATTCGATCCGTATGATGAAAAGGTTAAAGCCTTGCTTTTTGTTTTTCCCTAAAATAACAAACTCAGGTCCCCTGCCGGCGTTCCTCCCTCTTATCAGGTGCCCCCACAGCAAGCGGCCTTCTCTGAGGGCACCTAAGTAGGCGCGCTCCCGAGCCATTTACACACGGAGCCGCAGCTCACCCTTATCCTCTCCGTGTCCTGATTGGCTCACCGGCTGTGATTGCCAACAGTGGGAGCCAATGGTTCCCGCTGCTGCCAAAAGCCAATCACGAGGGTGCGAGTCCCCAGAGAGCCGAGACTCTCATGGACATCTCTGAAATGAGAGAGATCTCAGGTAAGTCCGGGGAGGGAGCTGCACACAGAAGGTGTGTTTTTACCTTCATCATAGAATAGAATGCACCTTGTGCCTTTACAACCACTTTCACCACTTCCATACCGCGCAAATTCTGACACTTATCTCCTACGTGGAAAAAAATCATCATTTTTTTTGTTAGAAAATTACTCAGAACGCGCAAACATTATATATTTTTTTTTTTTAGCAGACACTCGGGAATAAAATGGGCGTCATTGCAACTTTTTGTCACATGGTATTTGCACGATAGTTTATCAAACCTGATTATTTTTTTTTTTTTTTGGAAATATGAATGAATGAATAAAAAAACTAAAGTTAGCCTATTTTTTTAATTGATTTTTTTTTTTTTTTTTTGTATAATGTGACAGATGGTTACGCCGAGTAAATAGATACCTCACATGTCACGCGTTAAAATTTTTGCACGCTCGTGGTATGATGCCAAGCTTCGGTACTTTAAAATCTCCATAGGTGACTGTTTAATTTTTTTTTTTTCTACAGGTTACCTGTTTAGGGTTACAGAGGAGGTCTAGGGCTAAAATGATTGCTCTAGCTCTAACGCATGTGGCGATATCACACATGTGTGGTTTGGACGTCATTTACATATGCAGAGCGCGACCTACGTATGCGTTCACTTCTGCGTGCGAGCATAGGGGTACAGGGGCGCTTTAATTTTTGTTTTAGGAATTGACTTTTTTTTTTTTTACACTTTTATGTAAACATCTCTTGTAATAAGAATGGTGCGTGACAGGTCCTCCTTATGGAGAGATGTGGGGTCAATAAGATTGAATGCCGTCAATCACTCGGTGCGAGCTGTTGTCAGGCACCGGTTCTCTGCTCTGCCCCCCCTCCTCGCTTACTGGAGTGATGGGCTGTGGAGGGGGTGGGAGTGGCTGGTTTGGTGAGAGCCGGAGACGGGTGCCGCTCAAGGGATCTGTGGGTGGATCCCAACGAAACGGTTGTGATGACGCCCGAGCCTGAGCCGATTGTGAAGTCAGCAGAGAGCCAACCTTAGCCCGCTCAGCTGAAAACGGGTCACAGGAGTGCAAAATGAACTACTGTGATCCAGAGGAGAAGCTCTGCCAAACAAGCTTTCCCCACACTTCTCCTTTAAGGGGAAAAAAAAGCTGTCCAAACCTACCTGGCCCTATGTGGCAAAAGTAATTGCCCCCTAAATCTACTACTTGGTGGCAACAACTGCAATCAAGTGTTTGCGTTAACTGGCAATGCTCCCTCTTGCTAAAAAAAGTAATGAACGGTTGACCGCGTTTTCTTGGAAAGCTGAGTTAAATTTCACTTGCCACACCTAGGCCTGATTACTGCCAGACCTGTTGAATCAAGAAATCACTTTGCTGTCTGACATAGTGAAGAGCGCTAAAAGATCTAAAAAAGCAACACATGCCACCATCTAAAGAAATTCAAGAACAGATGAGAAACAAAGTAACTGACATGTATCAGTCTGGAAAGGCTTACAAAGCCATCTCTAAGGCTTTGGGACTCCAGAGAACTGCGGTAAGCGCCATTATCCACAAACGGAGAAAACGTGGAACAGCCGTGAACCTTCCCTGGAGTGGCTTGCCAACCAAGATTACTCCGCGGCAGGCTTCACTTACCTCAGGTCAAGGTCAGTGTTCATGATTCAACAATAAGATAGAGACTGGGCAAAAATGGCGTCCATGGGAGAGTTCCAAGGCCACTGATAACCAGAAAGAACCTAAAGACTTGTCTCACATTTTACCAAAAAACATCTGGATTATCCCCAAGACTTTTAGGCAAATATTCTGTGGACTGATGAGATAAGTTTACCGTTTTGGAAGGCATGCGTCCCGTTAAATCTGTCATAAAACGAACTGCATGTCATAAAAAACATCATCCCAAGACGTGGTGGTAGAGGAATGGTCTGGAGATGGACGACTCGCCATCACAGATAGAACCATGAATTCTGCGCTCTACAAGAAAATCCTGAAGGAGAATGTCCGCTCGTCACTTCCTGCCCTCAGCACACTTGGGTTATGCAGCAGGACAATGATTTGAAACTTACTAGCAAGTCCACCACTAAATGGCTGAATAAAAACAAAATTAAGGTTTTGGAGTGGCCTAGTAAAAGTCTGGACTGAAAGTGATTGTAAAGTCTCGTATAAAAGAATAAAATAACAAACCTGTTCTACTTACCTCCTCTGTGCAGTTGGTTTTGCACAGCTTGGCCCGGATCCTCCTCTTCTCTGGTCCCTCGTTGCTGCTCCTGGCCCCTCCCTCCTATCGAGTGCCCCACCCCCCACAGCCAGCAGCTTCCTACGGGGGCACCTGAGTCAGAGCTCCGTGTATCCATTCAGACATGGAGTCCTGGCCCCGCCCCCTCTCTCCCCTGATTGGCTGACTTTGACAGCCGCGGGAGTCGATGGCACTGCTGCTGTGTCTCAGCCAATCAGGAGTAACCCAGGCGTGTTAGACACTCGTGGACATCGTTGGAGAGAGCGATGGGGCTCAGGTAATTATTTGGGGGGGGGGCTGCTACACACAGAAGGTTATGTATCTTAATGCATAGAATGCACCTTCTGCCGTTACACCCCCTTTCAATCCAATGGAGATGCTGTGGTCCGACCTTCATGCTGGAAAATCCTCCAACGTGGCTGAATTATTACAATTCTGCAAAGAAAAGTGCACCAAAATCCCCCCACACAGCGATGTGACAGACTCCTTGCCAGTTATCGCAGTTGGTGCCGCGCCCAGTTATTAGGTTTAGGGGGCACTTACTTCTTCACATAGGACCAGGCAAGTTTGGACGGCTTTTTTCCCTTAATAGATGAAATCATTTAAAAACTGCATTTTGTATTTCCTCGGGTCTTTGTTTAGTAATAATATTTGGTGATCAAAATCATTGAAGAGTGAGAAGTATGCAAAAAAATCAGGAAATGGGCAAATACAGCACATACACAGCACTGTACATTATCTGATTCCTCCATTCATTTCATCATCAGATTTGTGATCGCATTACAGCTACAACACCGTCTACACTGCCGGTCTATGGAGACCGATTCCCCCGCTACGGCCTCTGTACACTGCCAGTCTATGGAGACCGATTCCCCCGCTACGGCCTCTGTACACTGCCGGTCTATGGAGACTGGGTCCCTGGTACGGTCTCTGTACACTGCTGGTCTATGGAGACCGATTCCCCCGCTACGGCCTCTGTACACTGCCGGTCTATGGAGACCGATTCCCCCAGGACGGTCTCTGTACACTGCCGGTCTATGGAGACCGATTCCCCCGGTACGGCCTCTGTACACTGCCGGTCTATGGAGACCGATTCCCCCGGTACGGCCTGTACACTGCCGGTCTATGGAGACCGATTCCCCCGGTACGGTCTCTGTACACTGCCGATCCATGGAGACCGATTCCCCCGGTACGGTCTCTGTACACTGCCGGTCTATAGAGACCGATTCCCCCGGTACGGTCTCTGTACACTGCCGGTCTATGGAGACGGGGTCCCCGGTACGGTCTCTGTACACTGCCGGTCTATGGAGACCGATTCCCTGGTACGGCCTCTGTACACTGCCGGTCTATGGAGACCGATTCCCCCGGTACGGTCTCTGTACACTGCCGGTCTATGGAGACTGGGTCCCTGGTACGGTCTCTGTACACTGCCGGTCTATGGAGACCGATTCCCCCGGTACGGTCTCTGTACACTGCCGGTCTATGGAGACTGGGTCCCTGGTACGGTCTCTGTACACTGCCGGTCCATGGAGACGGGGTCCCCCGGTACGGTCTCTGTACACTGCCGGTCTATGGAGACCGATTCCCCCGGTACGGCCTCTGTACACTGCCGGTCTATGGAGACCGATTCCCCCGGTACGGTCTCTGTACACTGCCGGTCTATGGAGACCGATTCCCCCGGTACGGTCTCTGTACACTGCCGGTCTATGGAGACAGGGTCCCCGGTACGGTCTCTGTACACTGCCGGTCTATGGAGACCGATTCCCCCGGTACGGTCTCTGTACACTGCCGGTCTATGGAGACCGATTCCCCCGGTACGGCCTCTGTACACTGCCGGTCTATGGAGACCGATTCCCCCGGTACGGTCTCTGTACACTGCCGGTCTATGGAGACCGATTCCCCCGGTACGGTCTCTGTACACTGCCGGTCTATGGAGACCGATTCCCCCGGTACGGTCTCTGTACACTGCCGGTCTATGGAGACTGGGTCCCTGGTACGGTCTCTGTACACTGCCGGTCTATGGAGACGGGGTCCCCCGGTACGGTCTCTGTACACTGCCGGTCTATGGAGACCGATTCCCCCGGTATGGCCTCTGTACACTGCCGGTTTATGGAGACTGGGTCCCTGGTACGGTCTCTGTACACTGCCGGTCTATGGAGACTGGGTCCCTGGTACGGTCTCTGTACACTGCCGGTTTATGGAGACTGGGTCCCCGGTACGGCCTCTGTACACTGCCGGTCTATGGAGACCGATTCCCCCGGTACGGTCTCTGTACACTGCCGGTCTATGGAGACAGGGTCCCCGGTACGGTCTCTGTACACTGCCGGTCTATGGAGACAGGGTCCCCGGTACGGTCTCTGTACACTGCCGGTCTATGGAGACCGATTCCCCCGGTACGGTCTCTGTACACTGCCGGTCTATGGAGACCGATTCCCCCGGTACGGTCTCTGTACACTGCCGGTCTATGGAGACCGATTCCCCCGGTACGGTCTCTGTACACTGCCGGTCTATGGAGACAGGGTCCCCGGTACGGTCTCTGTACACTGCCGATCCATGGAGACCGATTCCCCGGTACGGCCTCTGTACACTGCCGGTCTATGGAGACCGATTCCCCCGGTACGGTCTCTGTACACTGCCGGTCTATGGAGACCGATTCCCCCGGTACGGTCTCTGTACACTGCCGGTCTATGGAGACTGGGTCCCTGGTACGGTCTCTGTACACTGCCGGTCTATGGAGACGGGGTCCCCCGGTACGGTCTCTGTACACTGCCGGTCTATGGAGACCGATTCCCCCGGTACGGCCTCTGTACACTGCCGGTCTATGGAGACCGATTCCCCCGGTACGGCCTCTGTACACTGCCGGTTTATGGAGACTGGGTCCCTGGTACGGTCTCTGTACACTGCCGGTCTATGGAGACTGGGTCCCTGGTACGGTCTCTGTACACTGCCGGTTTATGGAGACTGGGTCCCCGGTACGGCCTCTGTACACTGCCGGTCTATGGAGACCGATTCCCCCGGTACGGCCTCTGTACACTGCCGGTCTATGGAGACCGATTCCCCCGGTACGGTCTCTGTACACTGCCGATCCATGGAGACCGATTCCCCCGCTACGGCCTCTGTACACTGCCGGTCTATAGAGACCGATTCCCCCGGTACGGTCTCTGTACACTGCCGGTCTATGGAGACGGGGTCCCCGGTACGGTCTCTGTACACTGCCGGTCTATGGAGACCGATTCCCCCGGTACGGTCTCTGTACACTGCCGGTCTATGGAGACCGATTCCCCCGGTACGGTCTCTGTACACTGCCGGTCTATGGAGACCGATTCCCCCGGTACGGTCTCTGTACACTGCCGGTCTATGGAGACCGATTCCCCCGGTACGGTCTCTGTACACTGCCGGTCTATGGAGACCGATTCCCCCGGTACGGTCTCTGTCCACTGCCGGTCTATGGAGACCGATTCCCCCGGTACGGTCTCTGTACACTGCCGGTCTATGGAGACCGATTCCCCCGGTACGGCCTCTGTACACTGCCGGTCTATGGAGACCGATTCCCCCGGTACGGTCTCTGTACACTGCCGGTCTATGGAGACCGATTCCCCCGGTACGGCCTCTGTACACTGCCGGTCTATGGAGACCGATTCCCCCGGTACGGTCTCTGTACACTGCCGGTCTATGGAGACCGATTCCCCCGGTACGGTCTCTGTACACTGCCGGTCTATGGAGACTGGGTCCCTGGTACGGTCTCTGTACACTGCCGGTCTATGGAGACGGGGTCCCCCGGTACGGTCTCTGTACACTGCCGGTCTATGGAGACGGGGTCCCCCGGTACGGTCTCTGTACACTGCCGGTCTATGGAGACCGATTCCCCCGGTACGGCCTCTGTACACTGCCGGTCTATGGAGACTGGGTCCCCCGGTACGGTCTCTGTACACTGCCGGTTTATGGAGACTGGGTCCCTGGTACGGTCTCTGTACACTGCCGGTCTATGGAGACTGGGTCCCTGGTACGGTCTCTGTACACTGCCGGTTTATGGAGACTGGGTCCCCGGTACGGTCTCTGTACACTGCCGGTCTATGGAGACGGGGTCCCCCGGTACGGTCTCTGTACACTGCCGGTCTATGGAGACCGATTCCCCCGGTACGGCCTCTGTACACTGCCGGTCTATGGAGACTGGGTCCCCCGGTACGGTCTCTGTACACTGCCGGTTTATGGAGACTGGGTCCCTGGTACGGTCTCTGTACACTGCCGGTCTATGGAGACTGGGTCCCTGGTACGGTCTCTGTACACTGCCGGTTTATGGAGACTGGGTCCCCGGTACGGTCTCTGTACACTGCCGGTCTATGGAGACGGGGTCCCCGGTACGGTCTCTGTACACTGCCGGTCTATGGAGACAGGGTCCCCGGTACGGTCTCTGTACACTGCCGGTCTATGGAGACCGATTCCCCCGGTACGGTCTCTGTACACTGCCGGTCTATGGAGACCGATTCCCCCGGTACGGTCTCTGTACACTGCCGGTCTATGGAGACCGATTCCCCCGGTACGGTCTCTGTACACTGCCGGTCTATGGAGACCGATTCCCCCGGTACGGTCTCTGTACACTGCCGGTCTATGGAGACAGGGTCCCCGGTACGGTCTCTGTACACTGCCGGTCTATGGAGACCGATTCCCCCGGTACGGCCTCTGTACACTGCCGGTCTATGGAGACCGATTCCCCCGGTACGGTCTCTGTACACTGCCGATCCATGGAGACCGATTCCCCCGGTACGGTCTCTGTACACTGCCGGTCTATAGAGACCGATTCCCCCGGTACGGTCTCTGTACACTGCCGGTCTATGGAGACTGGGTCCCCGGTACGGTCTCTGTACACTGCCGGTCTATGGAGACGGGGTCCCCGGTACGGTCTCTGTACACTGCCGGTCTATGGAGACGGGGTCCCCGGTACGGTCTCTCTACACTGCCGGTCTATGGAGACCGATTCCCCCGGTACGGTCTCTGTACACTGCCGGTCTATGGAGACCGATTCCCCCGGTACGGCCTCTGTACACTGCCGGTCTATGGAGATGGGGTCCCCCGGTACGGCCTCTGTACACTGCCGGTTTATGGAGACGGGGTCCCCCGGTACGGCCTCTGTACACTGCCGGTCTATGGAGACCGATTCCCCCGGTACGGCCTCTGTACACTGCCGGTCTATGGAGACTGGGTCCCTGGTACGGTCTCTGTACACTGCCGGTTTATGGAGACGGGGTCCCCCGGTACGGCCTCTGTACACTGCCGGTCTATGGAGACCGATTCCCCCGGTACGGTCTCTGTACACTGCCGGTCTATGGAGACCGATTCCCCCGGTACGGCCTCTGTACACTGTCGGTCTATGGAGACGGGGTCCCCAGTACGGTCTCTGTACACTGCCGGTCTATGGAGACGGGGTCCCCCGGTACGGTCTCTGTACACTGCCGGTCTATGGAGACGGGGTCCCCGGTACGGCCTCTGTACACTGCCGGTCTATGGAGACGGGGTCCCCGGTACGGCCTCTGTACACTGCCGGTCTATGGAGACGGGGTCCCCGGTACGGTCTCTGTACACTGCTGGTCTATGGAGACGGGGTCCCCCGGTACGGCCTCTGTACACTGCCGGTCTATGGAGACGGGGTCCCCGGTACGGCCTCTGTACACTGCCGGTCTATGGAGACGGGGTCCCCGGTACGGTCTCTGTACACTGCCGGTCTATGGAGACGGGGTCCCCGGTACGGCCTCTGTACACTGCCGGTCTATGGAGACGGGGTCCCCGGTACGGTCTCTGTACACTGCTGGTCTATGGAGACGGGGTCCCCCGGTACGGTCTCTGTACACTGCTGGTCTATGGAGACCGATTCCCCCGGTACGGCCTCTGTACACTGCTGGTCTATGGAGACGGGGTCCCCCGGTACGGTCTCTGTACACTGCCGATCCATGGAGACCGATTCCCCCGGTACGGCCTCTGTACACTGCTGGTCTATGGAGACGGGGTCCCCCGGTACGGTCTCTGTACACTGCCGGTTTATGGAGACGGGGTCCCCCGGTACGGCCTCTGTACACTGCCGGTCTATGGAGACCGATTCCCCCGGTACGGTCTCTGTACACTGCCGGTCTATGGAGACCGATTCCCCCGGTACGGCCTCTGTACACTGCCGGTCTATGGAGACGGGGTCCCCGGTACGGTCTCTGTACACTGCTGGTCTATGGAGACGGGGTCCCCGGTACGGTCTCTGTACACTGCTGGTCTATGGAGACGGGGTCCCCGGTACGGTCTCTGTACACTGCCGGTCTATGGAGACGGGGTCCCCGGTACGGTCTCTGTACACTGCTGGTCTATGGAGACGGGGTCCCCGGTACGGTCTCTGTACACTGCTGGTCTATGGAGACGGGGTCCCCGGTACGGTCTCTGTACACTGCTGGTCTATGGAGACGGGGTCCCCGGTACGGTCTCTGTACACTGCTGGTCTATGGAGACGGGGTCCCCGGTACGGTCTCTGTACACTGCTGGTCTATGGAGACGGGGTCCCCGGTACGGTCTCTGTACACTGCTGGTCTATGGAGACCGATTCCCCCGGTACGGCCTCTGTACACTGCTGGTCTATGGAGACCGATTCCCCCGGTACGGCCTCTGTACACTGCCGGTCCATGGAGACGGGGTCCCCCGGTACGGCCTCTGTACACTGCCGGTCTATGGAGACCGATTCCCCCGGTACGGCCTCTGTACACTGCCGGTCCATGGAGACGGGGTCCCCCGGTACGGTCTCTGTACACTGCCGGTCTATGGAGACCGATTCCCCCGGTACGGTCTCTGTACACTGCCGGTCTATGGAGACCGATTCCCCCGGTACGGCCTCTGTACACTGCCGGTCTATGGAGATGGGGTCCCCCGGTACGGCCTCTGTACACTGCCGGTCCATGGAGACGGGGTCCCCCGGTACAGCCTTTGTACACTAAATACGCGCCGCCCCCCCCCCCCCCCCCATTAATAGAAGAGGTGTAGAAATTACCCCCCCCAATTCATAGAAGCGATGTAAATACGCCCACCTCCCATTCACAGAAGAGGTGTACATACGTCCCCCCCCATTCATAGAAGCAGTGTAGATACGCCCCCCATTCATAGAAGCAGTGTAGATACGCCCCCCATTCATAGAAGAGGACAGGCACCCCACTAGATGATCAGACTTTTATTTGTAGAACAGAGCGAGCTCATAGCAGGTCACAGCTTGTAGCAGAGCGTCACACATCTCCTCGTAGCGGTTCTGCCCCCGGGGTTGGAGTTGCTGGTGGTATTGGCGGAGAAGTTCTGGAGGAAAGGTCACTCTGGGTTTGGGTGCAATGCTGGCCTCTGCAATGAGTCTCTGTACAACCTCCACCCCACTTGTCCTCGCCTCCCCCACCATGATCTCAAAGTGTTTCCCCACCGTGCTCCGGTTCATGCTGAACACCCGCTGCTCCTTCTCCTCCCGTATCGGGGGGTTCAACAGACAGTACAACATGGCTTCCACTGTGCGCAAATGTAACACCACCGGGAACAGCGAAGTGTTCTGAGAGGAGACTGACGGCTTCTCCAGGATGTAATAATCCGCCTGCGGGAGCACGGACACCACAGAGGAGATCTGCAGAAAATGGGAGAGGATTAGTCCAATCACATACTGGACTGAGCACCCTGCACCACAGGGGGGCAGCAAACACTCCAATGAGAGAGGATTAGTCCAATCATACCAGACTGAGCACCCTGCACCACAGTGGGGCAGCAAACACTCCAATAGAAGAGGATTAGTCCAATCACACACCAGACTGAGCACCCTGCACCACAGGGGGGCAGCAAACACTCCAATAGAAGAGGATTAGTCCAATCACACACCAGACTGAGCCCCCTGCACCACAGGAGGGCAGCAAACACTCCAATGGGAGAGGGATAGTCCAATCACACACCAGACTGAGCACCCTGCACCACAGGGGGGCAGCAAACACTCCAATAAGAGAGGATTAGTCCAATCACACACCAGACTGAGCACCCTGCACCACACGGGGGGCAGCAAACACTCCAATAAGAGAGAATTAGTCCAATCATATACCAGACTGAGCACCCTGCACCACAGGGGGGCAGCAAACACTCCAATGGGAGAGGGATAGTCCAATCACACACCAGACTGAGCCCCCTGCACCACAGGGGGGCAGCAAACACTCCAATGGGAGAGGGATAGTCCAATCACACACCAGACTGAGCACCCTGCACCACACGGGGGGCAGCAAACACTCCAATGGGAGAGGGATAGTCCAATCACACACACACCAGACGGAGCCCCCTGCACCACAGGGGGGCAGCAAACACTCCAATGGGAGAGGGATAGTCCAATCACACACCAGACTGAGCCCCCTGCACCACAGGGGGGCAGCAAACACTACAATGGGAGAGGATTAGTCCAATCACACACCAGACTGATCACCCTGCACCACAGGGGGGCAGCAAACACTCCAATAGAAGAGGAATAGTCCAATCACCCACCAGACTGAGCACCCTGCACCACAGGGGGCAGCAAACACTCCAATGGGAGAGGATTAGTCCAATCACCCACCAGACTGAGCACCCTGCACCACACGGGGGCAGCAAACACTCCAATGGGAGAGGATTAGTCCAATCACCCACCAGACTGAGCACCCTGCACCACACGGGGGGCAGCAAACACTCCAATGAGAGAGGGATAGTCCAATCACACACCAGACTGAGCCCCCTGCACCACACGGGGGGCAGCAAACACTCCAATGGGAGAGGATTAGTCCAATCACCCACCAGACTGAGCCCCCTGCACCACAGGGGGGCAGCAAACACTCCAATGGGAGAGGGATAGTCCAATCACACACCAGACTGAGCACCCTGCACCACAGGGGGGCAGCAAACACTCCAATGAGAGAGGATTAGTCCAATCATATACCAGACTGAGCACCCTGCACCACAGGGGGGCAGCAAACACTCCAATGGGAGAGGGATAGTCCAATCACACACCAGACTGAGTCCCCTGCACACAGGGGGGCAGCAAACACTCCAATGGGAGAGGGATAGTCCAATCACACACCAGACTGAGCACCCTGCACCACCGGGGGGCAGCAAACACTCCAATGGGAGAGGGATAGTCCAATCACACACACACCAGACGGAGCCCCCTGCACCACAGGGGGGCAGCAAACACTCCAATGGGAGAGGGATAGTCCAATCACACACCAGACTGAGCCCCCTGCACCACAGGGGGGCAGCAAACACTACAATGGGAGAGGATTAGTTCAATCACACACCAGACTGAGCACCCTGCACCACAGGGGGGCAGCAAACACTCCAATAGAAGAGGATTAGTCCAATCACCCACCAGACTGAGCACCCTGCACCACAGGGGGCAGCAAGCACTCCAATGGGAGAGGATTAGTCCAATCACCCACCAGACTGAGCACCCTGCACACAGGGGGGCAGCAAACACTCCAATGAGAGAGGGATAGTCCAATCACACACCAGACTGAGCCCCCTGCACCACACGGGGGGCAGCAAACACTCCAATGGGAGAGGATTAGTCCAATCACCCACCAGACTGAGCACCCTGCACCACAGGGGGGCAGCAAACACTCCAATGAGAGAGGATTAGTCCAATCATATACCAGACTGAGCACCCTGCACCACAGGGGGGCAGCAAACACTCCAATGGGAGAGGGATAGTCCAATCACACACCAGACTGAGCCCCCTGCACCACAGGGGGGCAGCAAACACTCCAATGGGAGAGGGATAGTCCAATCACACACCAGACTGAGCCCCCTGCACCACAGGGGGGCAGCAAACACTCCAATGGGAGAGGGATAGTCCAATCACACACCAGACTGAGCACCCTGCACCACAGGGGGGCAGCAAACACTCCAATGAGAGAGGATTAGTCCAATCATATACCAGACTGAGCACCCTGCACCACAGGGGGGCAGCAACACTCCAATGGGAGAGGGATAGTCCAATCACACACCAGACTGAGCCCCCTGCACCACAGGGGGGCAGCAAACACTCCAATGGGAGAGGGATAGTCCAATCACACACCAGACTGAGCCCCCTGCACCACAGGGGGGCAGCAAACACTACAATGGGAGAGGGATAGTCCAATCACACACCAGACGGAGCACCCTGCACCACACGGGGGGCAGCAAACACTCCAATGAGAGAGGGATAGTCCAATCACACACCAGACTGAGCACCCTGCACCACAGGGGGCAGCAAACACTCCAATGGGAGAGGGATAGTCCAATCACACACCAGACTGAGCCCCCTGCACCACAGGGGGGCAGCAAACACTCCAATGGGAGAGGGATAGTCCAATCACACACCAGACTGAGCCCCCTTCACCACAGGGGGGCAGCAAACACTACAATGGGAGAGGGATAGTCCAATCACACACCAGACTGAGCACCCTGCACCACAGGGGGGCAGCAAACACTCCAATGGGAGAGGGATAGTCCAATCACACACCAGACTGAGCCCCTGCACCACAGGGGGGCAGCAAACACTACAATGGGAGAGGGATAGTCCAATCACACACCAGACGGAGCACCCTGCACCACACGGGGGGCAGCAAACACTCCAATGAGAGAGGGATAGTCCAATCACACACCAGACTGAGCACCCTGCACCACAGGGGGGCAGCAAACACTCCAATGGGAGAGGGATAGTCCAATCACACACCAGACTGAGCCCCCTGCACCACACGGGGGGCAGCAAACACTCCAATGGGAGAGGGATAGTCCAATCACACACCAGACTGAGCACCCTGCACCACAGGAGGGCAGCAAACACTCCAATAGAAGAGGATTAGTCCAATCACCCACCAGACGGAGCACCCTGCACCACACGGGGGGCAGCAAACACTCCAATGAGAGAGGGATAGTCCAATCACACACCAGACTGAGCACCCTGCACCACAGGGGGCAGCAAACACTCCAATGGGAGAGGGATAGTCCAATCACACACCAGACTGGAGCCCCCTGCACCACAGGGGGGCAGCAAACACTCCAATGGGAGAGGGATAGTCCAATCACACACCAGACTGAGCACCCTGCACCACAGGAGGGCAGCAAACACTCCAATAGAAGAGGATTAGTCCAATCACCCACCAGACGGAGCACCCTGCACCACACGGGGGGCAGCAAACACTCCAATGAGAGAGGGATAGTCCAATCACACACCAGACTGAGCACCCTGCACCACAGGGGGGCAGCAAACACTCCAATGGGAGAGGGATAGTCCAATCACACACCAGACTGAGCCCCCTGCACCACAGGGGGGCAGCAAACACTCCAATGGGAGAGGGATAGTCCAATCACACACCAGACTGAGCACCCTGCACCACAGGAGGGCAGCAAACACTCCAATAGAAGAGGATTAGTCCAATCACCCACCAGACGGAGCACCCTGCACCACACGGGGGGCAGCAAACACTCCAATGAGAGAGGGATAGTCCAATCACACACCAGACTGAGCACCCTGCACCACAGGGGGGCAGCAAACACTACAATGGGAGAGGGATAGTCCAATCACACACCAGACTGAGCACCCTGCACCACAGGGGGGCAGCAAACACTCCAATGGGAGAGGGATAGTCCAATCACACACCAGACTGAGCCCCCTGCACCACAGGGGGGCAGCAAACACTCCAATGGCAGAGGGATAGTCCAATCACACACCAGACTGAGCACCCTGCACCACAGGAGGGCAGCAAACACTCCAATAGAAGAGGATTAGTCCAATCACCCACCAGACGGAGCACCCTGCACCACACGGGGGGCAGCAAACACTCCAATGAGAGAGGGATAGTCCAATCACACACCAGACTGAGCACCCTGCACCACAGGGGGGCAGCAAACACTCCAATGGGAGAGGGATAGTCCAATCACACACCAGACTGAGCCCCCTGCACCACAGGGGGGCAGCAAACACTCCAATGGGAGAGGGATAGTCCAATCACACACCAGACTGAGCCCCCTTCACCACAGGGGGGCAGCAAACACTACAATGGGAGAGGGATAGTCCAATCACACACCAGACTGAGCACCCTGCACCACAGGGGGGCAGCAAACACTCCAATGGGAGAGGGATAGTCCAATCACACACCAGACTGAGCCCCCTGCACCACAGGGGGGCAGCAAACACTACAATGGGAGAGGGATAGTCCAATCACACACCAGACGGAGCACCCTGCACCACACGGGGGGCAGCAAACACTCCAATGAGAGAGGGATAGTCCAATCACACACCAGACTGAGCACCCTGCACCACAGGGGGGCAGCAAACACTCCAATGGGAGAGGGATAGTCCAATCACACACCAGACTGAGCCCCCTGCACCACAGGGGGGCAGCAAACACTACAATGGGAGAGGGATAGTCCAATCACACACCAGACGGAGCACCCTGCACCACACGGGGGGCAGCAAACACTCCAATGAGAGAGGGATAGTCCAATCACACACCAGACTGAGCACCCTGCACCACAGGGGGGCAGCAAACACTCCAATGGGAGAGGGATAGTCCAATCACACACCAGACTGAGCCCCCTGCACCACACGGGGGGCAGCAAACACTCCAATGGGAGAGGGATAGTCCAATCACACACCAGACTGAGCACCCTGCACCACAGGAGGGCAGCAAACACTCCAATAGAAGAGGATTAGTCCAATCACCCACCAGACGGAGCACCCTGCACCACAGGAGGGCAGCAAACACTCCAATAGAAGAGGATTAGTCCAATCACCCACCAGACGGAGCACCCTGCACCACACGGGGGGCAGCAAACACTCCAAAAGAAGAGGATTAGTCCAATCACCCACCAGACTGAGCACCCTGCACCCCTGGGGGAAGCAAACACTATAAGGCGCATGCTGGGATTTGTAGTTCCTCACTAGTGATTCAGTAACTTACGGTTTCCAGATACACCTCCGGAAGGTGTTTTCCCTTCACTAGGTGGAAGCATTCCTTCTGCTGCCATTCTCTGACTGTCAATGAGCGGTCAACGTGAGCCCAGGCCAGCTTTCTCAATCCAAAGACGATGGATATGATGCTCTCCGCCTCCTACAAAGACAACAACTGTCACTATGCATCAAGAAGTGGAGAAGACTGATATTCAGCATGGCCCTACGCCTACAAGACTCATTCAGTGCAAAACCAACACCGATTTCCAGTGGGAATGGGGTATAAATCCTAACTTGGTGGCCAGTGTGGAGGAGCTGGTATGACAACTGATGCCCTCTAGTGGTGGGTGTGGAGGAGCTGGTATGACAACTGATGCCCTCTAGTGGTGGGTGTGGAGGAGCTGGTATGACAACTGATGCCCTCTAGTGGTAAGTGTGAAGGACCGGAACTACAGCTGATGCCCTCTAGTGGTGGGTGTGGAGGAGCCGGCACTACAACTGATGCCCTCTAGTGGTGAGTATGAAGGACCAGCACTACAGTTAATGCCCTCTAGTGATGAGTGTGGAGGAGCCAGATCTACAACTGATGCCCTCTAGTGGTGGGTGTGGAGGAGCCAGCACTACAACTGATGCCCTCTAGTGGTTGGTGTGGAGGATCCGGCACTACAACTGATGCCCTCTAGTAGTGGGTGTGGAGGACCCAGCACTACAACTGATGCCCTCTAGTGGTGGGTGTGGAGGACCCAGCACTACAACTGATGCCCTCTAGTGGTTGGTGTGGAGGATCCGGCACTACAACTGATGCCCTCTAGTGGTTGGTGTGGGGGACCCAGCACTACAACTGATGCCCTCTAGTGGTGGGTGTGGAGGACCCAGCACTACAACTGATGCCCTCTAGTGGTTGGTGTGGAGGATCCGGCACTACAACTGATGCCCTCTAGTGGTTGGTGTGGAGGATCCAGCACTACAACTGATGCCCTCTAGTGGTGGGTGTGGAGGAGCCAGCACTACAACTGATGCCCTCTAGTGGTTGGTGTGGAGAATCCGGCACTACAACTGATGCCCTCTAGTGGTGAGTGTGGAGGACCCGGCACTACAACTGATGCCCTCTAGTGGTGGGTGTGGAGGACCCAGCACTACAACTGATGCCCTCTAGTGATGAGGGTGGAGGACCCGGCACTACAACTGATGCCCTCTAGTGGTTGGTGTGGAGGACCCGGCACTACAACTGATGCCCTCTAGTGGTTGGTGTGGAGGACCCGGCACTACAACTGATGCCCTCTAGTGGTTGGTGTGGAGGACCCGGCACTACAACTGATGCCCTCTAGTGGTTGGTGTGGAGGACCCGGCACTACAACTGATGCCCTCTAGTGGTGGGTGTGGAGGAGCCAGCCCTACAACTGATGTCCTCTAGTGGTGAGTGTGGAGGATCCGGCACTACAACTGATGCCCTCTAGTGGTGGGTGTGGAGGACCCAGCACTACAACTGATGACCTCTAGTGGTGGGTGTGGAGGAGCTGGCACTACAACTGATGCCCTCTAGTGGTGGGTGTGGAGGAGCTGGCACTACAACTGATGCCCTCTAGTGGTGAGTGTGGAGGATCCGGCACTACAACTGATGCCCTCTAGTGGTGGGTGTGGAGGACCCAGCACTACAACTGATGACCTCTAGTGGTGGGTGTGGAGGAGCCAGCAATACAACTGATGCCCTCTAGTGGTGGGTGTGGAAGAGCCGGCACTACAACTGATGCCCTCTAGTGGTGAGTGTGGAAGAGCCAGCACTACAACTGATGCCCTCTAGTGGTGGGTGTGGAGGAACCGGCACTACAACTGATGCCCTCTAGTGGTGAGTGTGGAGGACCCAGCACTACAACTGATGCCCTCTAGTGCTGGGTGTGGAGGAGCCGGTGTTCTGCCGAGAAAGTTCCGCTCGGCGGATAAGTTCCCCCCTCTACTGCGCCTGCGTAGTAGGATCCGGCGGAAATAGCCGAAGCGGAACAGCTGAAAATCAGCTGTACACGGCGCCTGTAAGAGGGCTCCTCGCTTCGCTCGCCACGCTTCGGGCACGGCCTCGCTGCGCTCGGCACTTTTAGATTCCCCCTCTAGCTCCACTTGGATGGTGGGGAAGGAACCTGGACCTTAGGCGCAGGCGCCGTGTACAGCTGATTGAAGCGTTTAAGCTTCGGCTATCTCCGGCGGCTGACAGTAGTACGTACTGCGCAGGCGCTGCGCCTGCGCAGTACAGGGGGGGACTTATCCGCCGAGGGAACTTTCTCGGCATGACACCGGCACTACAACTGATGCCCTCTAGTGATGAGTGTGGAGGACCCAGCCCTACAACTGATGTCCTCTAGTGGTGAGTGTGGAGGAGCCGGTACTACAACTGATGCCCTCTAGTGGTGGGTGTGGAGGATCCGGCACTACAACTGATGCCCTCTAGTGGTGGGTGTGGAGGAGCCGGCACTACAACTGATGCCCTCTAGTGGTGGGTGTGGAGTAGGCGGCACTACAACTGATGCCCTCTAGTGGTGAGTGTGGAGGTGCCGGCACTACAACTGATGCCCTCTAGTGGTGGGTGTGGAGGAGCTGGCACTACAACTGATGCCCTCTAGTGGTGGGTGTGGAGGAGCCAGCAATACAACTGATGCCCTCTAGTGCTGGGTGTGGAAGAGCCGGCACTACAACTGATGCCCTCTAGTGGTGAGTGTGGAAGATCCGGCACTACAATTGTTGCCCTCTAGTGGTGAGTGTGGAAGAGCCAGCACTACAACTGATGCCCTCTAGTGGTGAGTGTGGAGGACCCAGCACTACAACTGATGCCCTCTAGTGCTGGGTGTGGAGGAGCCGGTGTTCTGCCGAGAAAGTTCCGCTCGGCGGATAAGTTCCCCCCTCTACTGCGCCTGCGCAGTAGGATCCGGCGGAAATAGCCGAAGCGGAACAGCTGAAAATCAGCTGTACACGGCGCCTGTAAGAGGGCTCCTCGCTTCGCTCGCCACGCTTCGGGCACGGCCTCGCTGCGCTCGGCACTTTTAGATTCCCCCTCTAGGTCCACTTGGATGGTGGGGAAGGAACCTGGACCTTAGGCGCAGGCGCCGTGTACAGCTGATTGAAGCGTTTAAGCTTCGGCTATCTCCGGCGGCTGACAGTAGTACGTACTGCGCAGGCGCTGCGCCTGCGCAGTACAGGGGGGGACTTATCCGCCGAGGGAACTTTCTCGGCATGACACCGGCACTACAACTGATGCCCTCTAGTGATGAGTGTGGAGGACCCAGCCCTACAACTGATGTCCTCTAGTGGTGAGTGTGGAGGAGCCGGTACTACAACTGATGCCCTCTAGTGGTGGGTGTGGAGGATCCGGCACTACAACTGATGCCCTCTAGTGGTGGGTGTGGAGGAGCTGGCACTACAACTGATGCCCTCTAGTGGTTGGTGTGGAGGAGTCGGCACTACAACTGATGCCCTCTAGTGGTTGGTGTGGAGGATCCGGCACTACAACTGATGCCCTCTAGTGGTGAGTGTGGAGGAGCCAGCACTACAACTGATGCCCTCTAGTGGTGGGTGTGGAGGAGCCGGCACTACAACTGGGAGAGGATTAGTCCAATCACCCACCAGACTGAGCCCCCTGCACCACAGGGGGGGGCAGCAAACACTCCAATGGGAGAGGGATAGTCCAATCACACACCAGACTGAGCCCCCTGCACCACAGGGGGGCAGCAAACACTCCAATGGGAGAGGGATAGTCTGCGCAGTACAGGGGGGAACTTATCCGCCGAGGGAACTTTCTCGGCAAGACACCGGCACTACAACTGATGCCCTCTAGTGGTTGGTGTGGAGGACCCAGCCCTACAACTGATGTCCTCTAGTGGTTGGTGTGGAGGAGCCGGCACTACAACTGATGCCCTCTAGTGGTGGGTGTGGAGGATCCGGCACTACAACTGATGCCCTCTAGTGGTGGGTGTGGAGGATCCGGCACTACAACTGATGCCCTCTAGTGGTGGGTGTGGAGGAGGCGGCACTACAACTGATGCCTTCTAGTGGTTGGTGTGGAGGACCCAGCCCTACAACTGATGTCCTCTAGTGGTGAGTGTGGAGGATCCGGCACTACAACTGATGCCCTCTAGTGGTTGGTGTGGAGGAGCCGGCACTACACCTGATGCCCTCTAGTGGTGGGTGTGGAAGATCCGGCACTACAACTGATGCCCTCTAGTGGTGGGTGTGGAGGAGTCGGAACTACAACTGATGCCCTCTAGTGGTGGGTGTGGAGGAGCTGGCATTCCAACAGATGCCCTCTAGTGATGAGTGTGGAGGAGCTGGCACTACAACTGATGACCTCTAGCAGTGGGTGTGGAGGAGGCGGCACTGCAACTGATGCCCTCTAGTGGTGTGTGTGGAGGTGCCGGCACTACAACTGATGCCCTCTAGTGGTGAGTGTGGAGGAGCCGGCACTACTACTGATGCCCTCTAGTGGTGGGTGTGGAGTAGGCGGCACTACAACTGATGCCCTCTAGTGGTGGGTGTGGAGGAGCTGGTATGACAACTGATGCCCTCTAGTGGTGAGTGTGGAGGATCCGGCACCACTACTGATGCCCTCTAGTGGTGGGTGTGGAGGAGCCGGCACTACAACTGATGCCCTCTAGTGGTGGGTGTGGAGGAGCTGGCACTACAACTGATGCCCTCTATTGGTGAGTGTGGAGGAGCTGGCACTACAACTGATGCCCTCTAGTGGTTGGTGTGGAGGAGTCGGCACTACAACTGATGCCCTTTAGTGGTGAGTGTGGAGGAGCTGGCACTACAACTGATGCCCTCTAGTGGTGGGTGTGGAGGATCCGGCACTACAACTGATGCCCTCTAGTAGTGAGTGTGGAGGAGCCGGAACTACAACTGATGCCCTCTAGTGGTTGGTGTGGAGGAGCCGGCACTACAACTGATGCCCTCTAGTGGTTGGTGTGGAGGAGCCGGCACTACAACTGATGCCCTCTAGTGGTGGGTGTGGAGGAGCCGGAACTACAACTGATGCTCTCTAGTGGTTGGTGTGGAGGAGCCGGCACTAGAACTGATGCCCTCTAGTGGTGGGTGTGGAGGAGCCGGCACTACAACTGATGCCCTCTAGTGGTGGGTGTGGAGGATCCGGCACTACAACTGATGCCCTCTAGTGGTGAGTGTGGAGGAGCTGGCACTACAACTGATGCCCTCTAGTGGTTGGTGTGGAGGATCCGGCACTACAACTGATGCCCTCTAGTGGTGGGTGTGGAGGAGCCGGACCTACAACTGATGCCCTCTAGTGGTTGGTGTGGAGGAGCCGGCACTACAACTGATGCCCTCTAGTGGTGGGTGTGGAGGAGCCGGAACTACAACTGATACCCTCTAGTGGTGGGTGTGGAGGAGCCGGCACTACAACTGATGCCCTCTAGTGGTTGGTGTGGAGGAGCCGGCACTAGAACTGATGCCCTCTAGTGGTGGGTGTGGAGGACCCAGCACTACAACTGATGCCCTCTAGTGGTGGGTGTGGAGGACCCAGCACTACAACTGATGCCCTCTAGTGGTGGGTGTGGATCCGGCACTACAACTGATGCCCTCTAGTGGTGGGTGTGGAGGAGCTGGTATGACAGCTGATGCCCTCTAGTGGTGAGTGTGGAGGAGCTGGTATGACAACTGATGCCCTCTAGTGGTTGGTGTGGAGGAGCTGGGCACTACAACTGATGCCCTCTAGTGGTGAGTGTGGAGGACCCAGCACTACAACTGATGCCCTCTAGTGGTGGGTGTGGAGAAGCTGGTATGACAACTGATGCCCTCTAGTGGTGGGTGTGGAGGAGCCGGAACTACAACTGATGCCCTCTAGTGATGAGTGTGGAGGAGCCGGAACTACAACTGATGCCCTCTAGTGGTGAGTGTGGAGGAGCCGGCACTACAACTGATGCCCTCTAGTGGTGGGTGTGGAGGATCCGGCACTACAACTGATGCCCTCTAGTGGTGAGTGTGAAGTAGGCGGCACTACAACTGATGCCCTTCAGTGGTGGGTGTGGAGGAGCTGGTATGACAACTGATGCCCTCTAGTGGTGGGTATGGAGGAGCCGGCACTACAACTGATGCCCTATAGTGGTGAGTGTGGAGGACCCAGCACTACAACTGATGCCCTCTAGTGGTGGGTGTGGAGGACCCAGCACTACAACTGATGACCTCTAGTGGTGGGTGTGGAGGACCCAGCACTACAACTCATGACCTCTAGTGGTGGGTGTGGAGGAGCCGGCACTACAACTGATGCCCTCTAGTGGTGAGTGTGGAGGAGCCGGCACTACAACTGATGCCCTCTAGTGGTGGGTGTGGAGGATCCGGCACTACAACTGATGCCCTCTAGTGGTGGGTGTGGAGGAGCTGGCACTACAACTCATGACCTCTAGTGGTGGGTGTGGAGGAGCCGGCACTACAACTGATGCCCTCTAGTGGTGAGTGTGGAGGAGCCAGAACTACAACTGATGCCCTCTAGTGGTGAGTGTGGAGGAGCTGGCACTACAACTCATGACCTCTAGTGGTGGGTGTGGAGGACCCAGCAATACAACTCATGACCTCTAGTGGTGGGTGTGGAGGAGCCGGCACTACAACTGATGCCCTATAGTGGTGGGTGTGGAGGAGCCGGCACTACAACTGATGCCCTCTAGTTGTGGGTGTGGAAGATCTGGCACTACAACTGATGTCCTCTAGTGGTGGGTGTGGAGGAGCTGGTATGACAACTGATGCCCTCTAGTGGTGGGTGTGGAGGAGCCGGCACTACAACTGATGCCCTCTAGTGGTGAGTGTGGAGGAGCCGGAACTACTACTGATGCCCTCTAGTGGTGGGTGTGGAGGAGCTGGTATGACAACTGATGCCCTATAGTGGTGGGTGTGGAGGAGCTGGTATGACAACTGATGCCCTCTAGTGGTGGGTGTGGAGGAGCCGGCACTACAACTGATGCCCTCTAATGGTGGGTGTGGAGGAGCTGGCACTACAACTCATGACCTCTAGTGGTGGGTGTGGAGGAGCCGGAACTACAACTGATGCCCTCTAGTGCTGGGTGTGGAGGACCCAGCACTACAACTGATGCCCTATAGTGGTGAGTGTGGAGGAGCCGGCACTACAACTGATGCCCTATAGTGGTGAGCGTGGAGGAGCCGGCACTACAACTGATGCCCTCTAGTGGTGGGTGTGGAGGACCCAGCACTACAACTGATGACCTCTAGTGGTGGGTGTGGAGGACCCAGCACTACAACTCATGACCTCTAGTGGTGGGTGTGGAGGAGCCGGCACTACAACTGATGCCCTCTAGTGGTGAGTGTGGAGGAGCCGGCACTACAACTGATGCCCTCTAGTGATGAGTGTGGAGGACCCAGCACTACAACTCATGACCTCTAGTGGTGGGTGTGGAGGAGCCGGCACTACAACTGATGCCCTCTAGTGGTGGGTGTGGAGGAGCCAGCACTACAACTGATGCCCTCTAGTGGTTGGTGTGGAAGATCTGGCACTACAACTGATGTCCTCTAGTGGTGGGTGTGGAGGAGCTGGTATGACAACTGATGCCCTCTAGTGGTGGGTGTGGAGGAGCTGGTATGACAACTGATGCCCTCTAGTGGTGGGTGTGGAGGAGCCGGCACTACAACTGATGCCATCTAGTGGTGAGTGTGGAGGAGCCGGCACTACTACTGATGCCCTCTAGTGGTGGGTGTGGAGGAGCTGGTATGACAACTGATGCCCTCTAGTGGTGAGTGTGGAGGAGCCGGCACTACAACTGATGCCCTCTAGTGGTGGGTGTGGAGTAGGCGGCACTACAACTGATGCCCTCTAGTGGTGGGTGTGGAGGAGCCGGCACTACAACTGATGCCCTCTAGTGGTGGGTGTGGAGGAGCCGGAACTACTACTGATGCCCTCTAGTGGTGGGTGTGGAGGAGCTGGTATGACAAGTGATGCCCTATAGTGGTGGGTGTGGAGGAGGCGGCACTACAACTGATGCCCTCTAGTGGTGAGTGTGGAGGATCCGGCACTACAACTGATGCCCTCTAGTGGTGAGTGTGGAGGAGCTGGTATGACAACTGATGCCCTCTAGTGGTGAGTGTGGAGGAGCTGGCACTACAACTGATGCCCTCTAGTGGTTGGTGTGGAGGATCCGGCACTACAACTGATGCCCTCTAGTGGTGGGTGTGGAGGAGCCGGACCTACAACTGATGCCCTCTAGTGGTTGGTGTGGAGGAGCCGGCACTACAACTGATGCCCTCTAGTGGTGGGTGTGGAGGGAGCCGGCACTACAACTGATGCCCTCTAGTGGTGAGTGTGGAGGAGCCGGCACTAAAACTGATGCCCTCTAGTGGTGAGTGTGGAGGAGCCGGCACTAAAACTGATGCCCTCTAGTGGTGAGTGTGGAGGAGCCGGAACTACAACTGATACCCTCTAGTGGTGGGTGTGGAGGAGCCGGGACTACAACTGATGCCCTCTAGTGGTGGGTGTGGAGTAGGCGGCACTACAACTGATGCCCTCTAGTGGTGGGTGTGGAGGAGCTGGTATGACAACTGATGCCCTCTAGTGGTGGGTGTGGAGTAGGCGGCACTACAACTGATGCCCTCTAGTGGTGAGTGTGGAGGTGCTGGAACTACAACTGATGCCCTCTAGTGGTGGGTGTGGAGGAGCCGGCACTACAACTGATGCCCTCTAGTGGTGGGTGTGGAGTAGGCGGCACTACAACTGATGCCCTCTAGTGGTGAGTGTGGAGGTGCCGGCACTACAACTGATGCCCTCTAGTGGTGGGTGTGGAGGAGCCGGCACTACAACTGATGCCCTCTAGTGGTGGGTGTGGAGTAGGCGGCACTACAACTGATGCCCTCTAGTGGTGGGTGTGGAGGAGGCGGCACTACAACTGATGCCCTCTAGTGGTGAGTGTGGAGGTGCCGGCACTACAACTGATGCCCTCTAGTGGTGGGTGTGGAGGAGGCGGCACTACAACTGATGCCTCTAGTGGTGGGTGTGGAGGTGCCGGCACTACAACTGATGCCCTCTAGTGGTGGGTGTGGAGGAGCTGGTATGACAACTGATGCCCTCTAGTGGTGAGTGTGGAGGAACCGGCACTACAACTGATGCCCTCTAGTGGTGGGTGTGGAGTAGGCGGCACTACAACTGATGCCCTCTAGTGGTGGGTGTGGAGGAGGCGGCACTACAACTGATGCCCTCTAGTGGTGAGTGTGGAGGTGCCGGCACTACAACTGATGCCCTCTAGTGGTGAGTGTGGAGGTGCCGGCACTACAACTGATGCCCTCTAGTGGTGGGTGTGGAGGAGCCGGCACTACAACTGATGCCCTCTAGTGGTGGGTGTGGAGTAGGCGGCACTACAACTGATGCCCTCTAGTGGTGGGTGTGGAGGAGGCGGCACTACAACTGATGCCCTCTAGTGGTGAGTGTGGAGGTGCCGGCACTACAACTGATGCCCTCTAGTGGTGGGTGTGGAGGAGGCGGCACTACAACTGATGCCCTCTAGTGGTGGGTGTGGAGGTGCCGGCACTACAACTGATGCCCTCTAGTGGTGGGTGTGGAGGAGCTGGTATGACAACTGATGCCCTCTAGTGGTGAGTGTGGAGGAACCGGCACTACAACTGATGCCCTCTAGTGGTGGGTGTGGAGTAGGCGGCACAACTGATGCCCTCTAGTGGTGGGTGTGGAGGAGGCGGCACTACAACTGATGCCCTCTAGTGGTGAGTGTGGAGGTGCCGGCACTACAACTGATGCCCTCTAGTGGTGGGTGTGGAGGAGGCGGCACTACAACTGATGCCCTCTAGTGGTGGGTGTGGAGGAGCCGGAACTACAACTGATGCCCTCTAGTGGTGGGTGTGGAGGTGCCGGCACTACTACTGATGCCCTCTAGTGGTGGGTGTGGAGTAGGCGGCACTACAACTGATGCCCTCTAGTGGTGGGTGTGGAGGAGGCGGCACTACAACTGATGCCCTCTAGTGGTGAGTGTGGAGGTGCCGGCACTACTACTGATGCCCTCTAGTGGTGATAGATGGTATCTCCCCTGTGTACCTACCTGCAGCCTACACACAGGGATGTCGGGTTTCAGGAATTTGGCGAGCAGGTTGCGGTCAGTCCGGTCATTGAGGCTCAGTATAGACAGACATAGTCTGTAGATGAAGGGTGTGTGGAAGTTCGGGACGCTCTGTAGGGTGTTCAGGTTCGGGAAAGGGCCGTACTGCTCACGGTACTGGACAATGCTGGCGGCTTTCTTTCCCTGCAGCTCCTTCACACAGTCCAGCTGACTCTCGGAAGCCGTGTTCAGTAAACGTAGGAGGACCTCTCTCTGCTCCGGACTGAAGTCCTTCTCCAGATTACTCTTCATATTCTTCTCCAAGGAGGTCCCTTCCTGGGGGGTGTCCTGTCTGCCCAGAGAGCTGGAAGAATGGACCACCCGACACTGCTCTGACCTGCTGAACGGACATGACCACCCAATCAGACGTCTCCCTGGAGGACACAAATACAAAGCAGAATGAAGGCAGGACCTGATTGATCAGTGCCCCATGCTGTATGGAGGAGGCGGAGTCATGTCAGTGCCCCATGCTGTATGGAGGAGGCGGAGACATGTCAGTGCCCCATGCTGTATGGAGGAGGCGGAGTCATGTCAGTGCCCCATGCTGTATGGAGGAGGCGGAGTCATGTCAGTGCCCCATGCTGTATGGAGGAGGCGGAGTCATGTCAGTGCCCCATGCTGTATGGAGGAGGCGGAGTCATGTCAGTGCCCCATGCTGTATGGAGGAGGCGGAGTCATGTCAGTGCCCCATGCTGTATGGAGGAGGCGGATTCATGTCAGTGCCACATGCTGTATGGAGGAGGCGGAGTCATGTCAGTGCCCCATGCTGTATGGAGGAGGCGGAGTCATGTCAGTGCCCCATGCTGTATGGAGGAGGCGGAGTCATGTCAGTGCCCCATGCTGTATGGAGGAGGCGGAGTCATGTCAGTGCCCCATGCTGTATGGAGGAGGCGGAGTCATGTCAGTGCCCCATGCTGTATGGAGGAGGCGGAGACATGTCAGTGCCCCATGCTGTATGGAGGAGGCGGAGTCATGTCAGTGCCCCATGCTGTATGGAGGAGGCGGAGACATGTCAGTGCCCCATGCTGTATGGAGAAGGCGGAGTCATGTCAGTGCCCCATGCTGTATGGAGGAGGCGGAGTCATGTCAGTGCCCCATGCTGTATGGAGGAGGCGGAGTCATGTCAGTGCCCCATGCTGTATGAAGGAGGCGGAGTCATGTCAGTGCCCCATGCTGTATGGAGGAGGCGGAGTCATGTCAGTGCCCAATGCTGTATGGAGGAGGCGGAGTCATGTCAGTGCCCCATGCTGTATGGAGGAGGCGGAGTCATGTCAGTGCCCCATGCTGTATGGAGGAGGCGGAGTCATGTCAGTGCCCCATGCTGTATGGAGGAGGCGGAGTCATGTCAGTGCCCCATGCTGTATGGAGGAGGCGGATTCATGTCAGTGCCCCATGCTGTATGGAGGAGGCGGAGTCATGTCAGTGCCCCATGCTGTATGGAGGAGGCGGAGTCATGTCAGTGCCCCATGCTGTATGGAGGAGGCGGAGTCATGTCAGTGCCCCATGCTGTATGGAGGAGGCGGAGTCATGTCAGTGCCCCATGCTGTATGGAGGAGGCGGAGACATGTCAGTGCCCCATGCTGTATGGAGGAGGCGGAGTCATGTCAGTGCCCCATGCTGTATGGAGGAGGCGGAGACATGTCAGTGCCCCATGCTGTATGGAGAAGGCGGAGTCATGGCAGTGTCCCATGCTGTATGGAGGAGGCGGAGTCATGTCAGTGCCCCATGCTGTATGGAGGAGGCGGAGTCATGTCAGTGCCCCATGCTGTATGGAGGAGGCGGAGTCATGTCAGTGCCCCATGCTGTATGGAGGTGGCGGAGTCATGTCAGTGCCCCATGCTGTATGGAGGAGGCGGAGTCATGTCAGTGCCCCATGCTGTATGGAGGAGGCGGAGTCATGTCAGTGCCCCATGCTGTATGGAGGAGGCGGAGTCATGTCAGTGCCCCATGCTGTATGGAGGAGGCGGAGTCATGTCAGTGCCCCATGCTGTATGGAGGAGGCGGAGACATGTCAGTGCCCCATGCTGTATGGAGGAGGCGGAGTCATGTCAGTGCCCCATGCTGTATGAAGGAGGCGGAGTCATGTCAGTGCCCCATGCTGTATGGAGGAGGCGGAGTCATGTCAGTGCCCCATGCTGTATGAAGGAGGCGGAGTCATGTCAGTGCCCCATGCTGTATGGAGGAGGCGGATTCATGTCAGTGCCCCATGCTGTATGGAGGAGGCGGAGTCATGTCAGTGCCCCATGCTGTATGGAGGAGGCGGAGTCATGTCAGTGCCCCATGCTGTATGGAGGAGGCGGAGTCATGTCAGTGCCCCATGCTGTATGGAGGAGGCGGAGTCATGTCAGTGCCCCATGCTGTATGGAGGAGGCGGAGACATGTCAGTGCCCCATGCTGTATGGAGGAGGCGGAGTCATGTCAGTGCCCCATGCTGTATGGAGGAGGCGGAGTCATGTCAGTGCCCCATGCTGTATGGAGGAGGCGGAGTCATGTCAGTGCCCCATGCTGTATGGAGGAGGCGGATTCATGTCAGTGCCCCATGCTGTATGGAGGAGGCGGAGTCATGTCAGTGCCCCATGCTGTATGGAGGAGGCGGAGTCATGTCAGTGCCCCATGCTGTATGGAGGAGGCGGAGTCATGTCAGTGCCCCATGCTGTATGGAGGAGGCGGAGTCATGTCAGTGCCCCATGCTGTATGGAGGAGGCGGAGACATGTCAGTGCCCCATGCTGTATGGAGGAGGCGGAGTCATGTCAGTGCCCCATGCTGTATGGAGGAGGCGGATTCATGTCAGTGCCCCATGCTGTATGGAGGAGGCGGAGACATGTCAGTGCCCCATGCTGTATGGAGAAGGCGGAGTCATGGCAGTGCCCCATGCTGTATGGAGGAGGCGGAGTCATGTCAGTGCCCCATGCTGTATGGAGGAGGCGGAGTCATGTCAGTGCCCCATGCTGTATGGAGGAGGCGGAGTCATGTCAGTGCCCCATGCTGTATGGAGGTGGCGGAGTCATGTCAGTGCCCCATGCTGTATGGAGGAGGCGGAGTCATGTCAGTGCCCCATGCTGTATGGAGGAGGCGGAGTCATGTCAGTGCCCCATGCTGTATGGAGGAGGCGGAGTCATGTCAGTGCCCCATGCTGTATGGAGGAGGCGGAGACATGTCAGTGCCCCATGCTGTATGGAGGAGGCGGAGTCATGTCAGTGCCCCATGCTGTATGAAGGAGGCGGAGTCATGTCAGTGCCCCATGCTGTATGGAGGAGGCGGAGTCATGTCAGTGCCCCATGCTGTATGAAGGAGGCGGAGTCATGTCAGTGCCCCATGCTGTATGGAGGAGGCGGAGTCATGTCAGTGCCCCATGCTGTATGGAGGAGGCGGAGTCATGTCAGTGCCCCATGCTGTATGAGAGGCGAGTCAGTGCCCCATGCCGACATGCAGTGCCCGGAGGCGGAGTCAGTCAGTGCCCCATGCTGTATGGAGGAGGCGGAGTCATGTCAGTGCCCCATGCTGTATGGAGGAGGCGGAGTCATGTCAGTGCCCCATGTCAGTGCCCCATGCTGTATGGAGGAGGCGGAGACATGTCAGTGCCCCATGCTGTATGGAGAAGGCGGAGTCATGTCAGTGCCCCATGCTGTAGAGTCATGTCAGTGCCCCATGCTGTATGGAGGAGGCGGAGTCATGTCAGTGCCCCATGCTGTATGGAGGAGGCGGAGTCATGTCAGTGCCCCATGCTGTATGAAGGAGGCGGAGTCATGTCAGTGCCCCATGCTGTATGGAGGAGGCGGAGTCATGTCAGTGCCCAATGCTGTATGGAGGAGGCGGAGTCATGTCAGTGCCCCATGCTGTATGGAGGAGGCGGAGTCATGTCAGTGCCCCATGCTGTATGGAGGAGGCGGAGTCATGTCAGTGCCCCATGCTGTATGGAGGAGGCGGAGTCATGTCAGTGCCCCATGCTGTATGGAGGAGGCGGATTCATGTCAGTGCCCCATGCTGTATGGAGGAGGCGGAGTCATGTCAGTGCCCCATGCTGTATGGAGGAGGCGGAGTCATGTCAGTGCCCCATGCTGTATGGAGGAGGCGGAGTCATGTCAGTGCCCCATGCTGTATGGAGGAGGCGGAGTCATGTCAGTGCCCCATGCTGTATGGAGGAGGCGGAGACATGTCAGTGCCCCATGCTGTATGGAGGAGGCGGAGTCATGTCAGTGCCCCATGCTGTATGGAGGAGGCGGAGACATGTCAGTGCCCCATGCTGTATGGAGAAGGCGGAGTCATGGCAGTGTCCCATGCTGTATGGAGGAGGCGGAGTCATGTCAGTGCCCCATGCTGTATGGAGGAGGCGGAGTCATGTCAGTGCCCCATGCTGTATGGAGGAGGCGGAGTCATGTCAGTGCCCCATGCTGTATGGAGGTGGCGGAGTCATGTCAGTGCCCCATGCTGTATGGAGGAGGCGGAGTCATGTCAGTGCCCCATGCTGTATGGAGGAGGCGGAGTCATGTCAGTGCCCCATGCTGTATGGAGGAGGCGGAGTCATGTCAGTGCCCCATGCTGTATGGAGGAGGCGGAGTCATGTCAGTGCCCCATGCTGTATGGAGGAGGCGGAGACATGTCAGTGCCCCATGCTGTATGGAGGAGGCGGAGTCATGTCAGTGCCCCATGCTGTATGAAGGAGGCGGAGTCATGTCAGTGCCCCATGCTGTATGGAGGAGGCGGAGTCATGTCAGTGCCCCATGCTGTATGAAGGAGGCGGAGTCATGTCAGTGCCCCATGCTGTATGGAGGAGGCGGATTCATGTCAGTGCCCCATGCTGTATGGAGGAGGCGGAGTCATGTCAGTGCCCCATGCTGTATGGAGGAGGCGGAGTCATGTCAGTGCCCCATGCTGTATGGAGGAGGCGGAGTCATATCAGTGCCCCATGCTGTATGGAGGAGGCGGAGTCATGTCAGTGCCCCATGCTGTATGGAGGAGGCGGAGACATGTCAGTGCCCCATGCTGTATGGAGGAGGCGGAGTCATGTCAGTGCCCATGCTGTATGGAGGAGGCGGAGTCATGTCAGTGCCCCATGCTGTATGGAGGAGGCGGAGTCATGTCAGTGCCCCATGCTGTATGGAGGAGGCGGATTCATGTCAGTGCCCCATGCTGTATGGAGGAGGCGGAGTCATGTCAGTGCCCCATGCTGTATGGAGGAGGCGGAGTCATGTCAGTGCCCCATGCTGTATGGAGGAGGCGGAGTCATGTCAGTGCCCCATGCTGTATGGAGGTGGCGGAGTCATGTCAGTGCCCCATGCTGTATGGAGGAGGCGGAGTCATGTCAGTGCCCCATGCTGTATGGAGGAGGCGGAGTCATGTCAGTGCCCCATGCTGTATGGAGGAGGCGGAGTCATGTCAGTGCCCCATGCTGTATGGAGGAGGCGGAGACATGTCAGTGCCCCATGCTGTATGGAGGAGGCGGAGTCATGTCAGTGCCCCATGCTGTATGAAGGAGGCGGAGTCATGTCAGTGCCCCATGCTGTATGGAGGAGGCGGAGTCATGTCAGTGCCCCATGCTGTATGGAGGAGGCGGAGTCATGTCAGTGCCCCATGCTGTATGGAGGTGGCGGAGTCATGTCAGTGCCCCATGCTGTATGGAGGAGGCGGAGTCATGTCAGTGCCCCATGCTGTATGGAGGAGGCGGAGTCATGTCAGTGCCCCATGCTGTATGGAGGAGGCGGAGTCATGTCAGTGCCCCATGCTGTATGGAGGAGGCGGAGACATGTCAGTGCCCCATGCTGTATGGAGGAGGCGGAGTCATGTCAGTGCCCCATGCTGTATGAAGGAGGCGGAGTCATGTCAGTGCCCCATGCTGTATGGAGGAGGCGGAGTCATGTCAGTGCCCCATGCTGTATGAAGGAGGCGGAGTCATGTCAGTGCCCCATGCTGTATGGAGGAGGCGGATTCATGTCAGTGCCCCATGCTGTATGGAGGAGGCGGAGTCATGTCAGTGCCCCATGCTGTATGGAGGAGGCGGAGTCATGTCAGTGCCCCATGCTGTATGGAGGAGGCGGAGTCATGTCAGTGCCCCATGCTGTATGGAGGAGGCGGAGTCATGTCAGTGCCCCATGCTGTATGGAGGAGGCGGAGACATGTCAGTGCCCCATGCTGTATGGAGGAGGCGGAGTCATGTCAGTGCCCCATGCTGTATGGAGGAGGCGGAGTCATGTCAGTGCCCCATGCTGTATGGAGGAGGCGGAGTCATGTCAGTGCCCCATGCTGTATGGAGGAGGCGGATTCATGTCAGTGCCCCATGCTGTATGGAGGAGGCGGAGTCATGTCAGTGCCCCATGCTGTATGGAGGAGGCGGAGTCATGTCAGTGCCCCATGCTGTATGGAGGAGGCGGAGTCATGTCAGTGCCCCATGCTGTATGGAGGAGGCGGAGTCATGTCAGTGCCCCATGCTGTATGGAGGAGGCGGAGACATGTCAGTGCCCCATGCTGTATGGAGGAGGCGGAGTCATGTCAGTGCCCCATGCTGTATGGAGGAGGCGGAGACATGTCAGTGCCCCATGCTGTATGGAGAAGGCGGAGTCATGGCAGTGCCCCATGCTGTATGGAGGAGGCGGAGTCATGTCAGTGCCCCATGCTGTATGGAGGAGGCGGAGTCATGTCAGTGCCCCATGCTGTATGGAGGAGGCGGAGTCATGTCAGTGCCCCATGCTGTATGGAGGTGGCGGAGTCATGTCAGTGCCCCATGCTGTATGGAGGAGGCGGAGTCATGTCAGTGCCCCATGCTGTATGGAGGAGGCGGAGTCATGTCAGTGCCCCATGCTGTATGGAGGAGGCGGAGACATGTCAGTGCCCCATGCTGTATGGAGGAGGCGGAGTCATGTCAGTGCCCCATGCTGTATGGAGGAGGCGGAGTCATGTCAGTGCCCCATGCTGTATGGAGGAGGCGGAGTCATGTCAGTGCCCCATGCTGTATGGAGGAGGCGGATTCATGTCAGTGCCCCATGCTGTATGGAGGAGGCGGAGTCATGTCAGTGCCCCATGCTGTATGGAGGAGGCGGAGTCATGTCAGTGCCCCATGCTGTATGGAGGAGGCGGAGTCATGTCAGTGCCCCATGCTGTATGGAGGAGGCGGAGTCATGTCAGTGCCCCATGCTGTATGGAGGAGGCGGAGACATGTCAGTGCCCCATGCTGTATGGAGGAGGCGGAGTCATGTCAGTGCCCCATGCTGTATGGAGGAGGCGGAGACATGTCAGTGCCCCATGCTGTATGGAGAAGGCGGAGTCATGGCAGTGCCCCATGCTGTATGGAGGAGGCGGAGTCATGTCAGTGCCCCATGCTGTATGGAGGAGGCGGAGTCATGTCAGTGCCCCATGCTGTATGGAGGAGGCGGAGTCATGTCAGTGCCCCATGCTGTATGGAGGTGGCGGAGTCATGTCAGTGCCCCATGCTGTATGGAGGAGGCGGAGTCATGTCAGTGCCCCATGCTGTATGGAGGAGGCGGAGTCATGTCAGTGCCCCATGCTGTATGGAGGAGGCGGAGTCATGTCAGTGCCCCATGCTGTATGGAGGAGGCGGAGACATGTCAGTGCCCCATGCTGTATGGAGGAGGCGGAGTCATGTCAGTGCCCCATGCTGTATGAAGGAGGCGGAGTCATGTCAGTGCCCCATGCTGTATGGAGGAGGCGGAGTCATGTCAGTGCCCCATGCTGTATGAAGGAGGCGGAGTCATGTCAGTGCCCCATGCTGTATGGAGGAGGCGGATTCATGTCAGTGCCCCATGCTGTATGGAGGAGGCGGAGTCATGTCAGTGCCCCATGCTGTATGGAGGAGGCGGAGTCATGTCAGTGCCCCATGCTGTATGGAGGAGGCGGAGTCATGTCAGTGCCCCATGCTGTATGGAGGAGGCGGAGTCATGTCAGTGCCCCATGCTGTATGGAGGAGGCGGAGACATGTCAGTGCCCCATGCTGTATGGAGGAGGCGGAGTCATGTCAGTGCCCCATGCTGTATGGAGGAGGCGGAGACATGTCAGTGCCCCATGCTGTATGGAGGAGGCGGAGTCATGTCAGTGCCCCATGCTGTATGGAGGAGGCGGAGACATGTCAGTGCCCCATGCTGTATGGAGAAGGCGGAGTCATGTCAGTGCCCCATGCTGTATGGAGAAGGCGGAGTCATGTCAGTGCCCCATGCTGTATGGAGGAGGCGGAGTCATGTCAGTGCCCCATGCTGTATGGAGGAGGCGGAGTCATGTCAGTGCCCCATGCTGTATGGAGGAGGCGGAGTCATGTCAGTGCCCCATGCTGTATGGAGGAGGCGGAGTCATGTCAGTGCCCCATGCTGTATGGAGGAGGCGGAGTCATGTCAGTGCCCCATGCTGTATGGAGGAGGCGGAGTCATGTCAGTGCCCCATGCTGTATGGAGGAGGCGGATTCATGTCAGTGCCCCATGCTGTATGGAGGAGGCGGAGTCATGTCAGTGCCCCATGCTGTATGGAGAAGGCGGAGTCATGTCAGTGCCCCATGCTGTATGGAGGAGGCGGAGTCATGTCAGTGCCCCATGCTGTATGGAGGAGGCGGAGTCATGTCAGTGCCCCATGCTGTATGGAGGAGGCGGAGACATGTCAGTGCCCCATGCTGTATGGAGGAGGCGGAGTCATGTCAGTGCCCCATGCTGTATGGAGGAGGCGGAGTCATGTCAGTGCCCCATGCTGTATGGAGGAGGCGGAGTCATGTCAGTGCCCCATGCTGTATGGAGGAGGCGGAGACATGTCAGTGCCCCATGCTGTATGGAGAAGGCGGAGTCATGTCAGTGCCCCATGCTGTATGGAGGAGGCGGAGACATGTCAGTGCCCCATGCTGTATGGAGAAGGCGGAGTCATGTCAGTGCCCCATGCTGTATGGAGGAGGCGGAGACATGTCAGTGCCCCATGCTGTATGGAGGAGGCGGAGTCATGTCAGTGCCCCATGCTGTATGGAGGAGGCGGAGTCATGTCAGTGCCCCATGCTGTATGGAGGAGGCGGAGTCATGTCAGTGCCCCATGCTGTATGGAGGAGGCGGAGACATGTCAGTGCCCCATGCTGTATGGAGGAGGCGGAGTCATGTCAGTGCCCCATGCTATATGGAGAAGGCGGAGTCATGTCAGTGCCCCATGCTGTATGGAGGAGGCGGAGACATGTCAGTGCCCCATGCTGTATGGAGGAGGCGGAGTCATGTCAGTGCCCCATGCTGTATGGAGGAGGCGGAGTCATGTCAGTGCCCCATGCTGTATGGAGGAGGCGGATTCATGTCAGTGCCCCATGCTGTATGGAGAAGGCGGAGTCATGTCAGTGCCCCATGCTGTATGGAGGAGGCGGAGTCATGTCAGTGCCCCATGCTGTATGGAGGAGGCGGAGTCATGTCAGTGCCCCATGCTGTATGGAGGAGGCGGAGTCATGTCAGTGCCCCATGCTGTATGGAGGAGGCGGAGTCATGTCAGTGCCCCATGCTGTATGGAGGAGGCGGAGACATGTCAGTGCCCCATGCTGTATGGAGGAGGCGGAGTCATGTCAGTGCCCCATGCTGTATGGAGGAGGCGGAGTCATGTCAGTGCCCCATGCTGTATGGAGGAGGCGGAGTCATGTCAGTGCCCCATGCTGTATGGAGAAGGCGGAGTCATGTCAGTGCCCCATGCTGTATGGAGAAGGCGGAGTCATGTCAGTGCCCCATGCTGTATGGAGGAGGCGGAGTCATGTCAGTGCCCCATGCTGTATGGAGGAGGCGGAGTCATGTCAGTGCCCCATGCTGTATGGAGGAGGCGGAGTCATGTCAGTGCCCCATGCTGTATGGAGAAGGCGGAGTCATGTCAGTGCCCCATGCTGTATGGAGGAGGCGGAGTCATGTCAGTGCCCCATGCTGTATGGAGGAGGCGGAGTCATGTCAGTGCCCCATGCTGTATGGAGGAGGCGGAGTCATGTCAGTGCCCCATGCTGTATGGAGGAGGCGGAGTCATGTCAGTGCCCCATGCTGTATGGAGGAGGCGGAGTCATGTCAGTGCCCCATGCTGTATGGAGGAGGCGGAGACATGTCAGTGCCCCATGCTGTATGGAGAAGGCGGAGTCATGTCAGTGCCCCATGCTGTATGGAGGAGGCGGAGACATGTCAGTGCCCCATGCTGTATGGAGAAGGCGGAGTCATGTCAGTGCCCCATGCTGTATGGAGGAGGCGGAGACATGTCAGTGCCCCATGCTGTATGGAGGAGGCGGAGTCATGTCAGTGCCCCATGCTGTATGGAGGAGGCGGAGACATGTCAGTGCCCCATGCTGTATGGAGGAGGCGGAGTCATGTCAGTGCCCCATGCTATATGGAGAAGGCGGAGTCATGTCAGTGCCCCATGCTGTATGGAGGAGGCGGAGACATGTCAGTGCCCCATGCTGTATGGAGGAGGCGGAGTCATGTCAGTGCCCCATGCTGTATGGAGGAGGCGGAGTCATGTCAGTGCCCCATGCTGTATGGAGGAGGCGGAGTCATGTCAGTGCCCCATGCTGTATGGAGGAGGCGGAGTCATGTCAGTGCCCCATGCTGTATGGAGGAGGCGGAGTCATGTCAGTGCCCCATGCTGTATGGAGGAGGCGGGGTCATGTTGTAGGAAGGAGGCGGAGACATGTCAGTGCCCCATCTTTTATGGAGGAGGCGGAGTCATGTCAGTGCCCCATGCTGTATGGAGGAGGCGGAGTCATGTCAGTGCCCCATGCTGTATGGAGGAGGCGGAGTCATGTCAGTGCCCCATGCTCTATGGAGGAGGCGGAGTCATGTCAGTGCCCCATGCTGTATGGAGGAGGCGGAGTCATGTCAGTGCCCCATGCTGTATGGAGGAGGCGGAGTCATGTCAGTGCCCCATGCTGTATGGAGGAGGCGGAGTCATGTCAGTGCCCCATGCTGTATGGAGGAGGCGGAGTCATGTCAGTGCCCCATGCTGTATGGAGGAGGCGGAGTCATGTTGTATGGAGGAGGCGGAGTCATGTTGTAGGAAGGAGGCGGAGTCATGTTGCAGGAAGGAGGCGGAGTCATGTCAGTGGTGACATTGGGGGGAGGGGGGATTTGGACATAATAGAGACTATTGGGGGGTCAGTATCGGTCACGTGTCTCTGGGGGAGGGGTTCACCTCCCATCACGTGATCAGTGCGGGGAGAAGATCGGATTGGCCGCCTATTCGGTGACGTGTAGTGAGTGGGGGAGGGGAGGGCTGATTACCGGCGGTGGCGGCGATGAGAACTCTCCGGTATCCCAACATGGAGGCGCCGCCTGATGACGTCACTGATTCGCATCACTCTCACACGGCAATGGGGCGGGGCTGGGGCGCCGGGACACGCCCCATATAAAGCGCAATAATAGACATAGAAAGGGGCGTGACCAGAATATTCGTATTTACAGTCAGATATCCGGGGAGGGTGAGAGGAGCGCCACACCGCGGCCATAGGAGGTAATAGAGACTGGAGGAGCCCAACACCACACCTATCACTGCCCGCCCACAACTCCTCCCACCTGTCTGTACTCCCCGCCCACAACCCCTCCCACCTGTCTGCACTCCCCGCCCACAACCCCTACCACCTGTCTGCACTCCCCGCCCACAACCCCTCCCACCTGTCTGCACTCCCCACCCACAACCCCTCCCACCTGTCTGCACTCCCCACCCACAACTCCTCCCACCTGTCTGCACTCCCCGCCCACAACCCCTCCCACCTGTCTGCACTCCCCACCCACAACCCCTCCCACCTGTCTGCACTCCCCGCCCACAACCCCTCCCACCTGTCTGCACTCCCCACCCACAACCCCTCCCACCTGTCTGCACTCCCCACCCACAACCCCTCCCACCTGTCTGCACTCCCCACCCACAACCCCTCCCACCTGTCTGTACTCCCCACCCACAACTCCTCCCACCTGTCTGCACTGCCCGCCCACAATCCCTCCCACCTGTCTGTACTCCCCGCCCACAACTCCTCCCACCTGTCTGCACTGCCCGCCCACAACCCCTCCCACCTGTCTGTACTCCCCGCCCACAACTCCTTCCACCTGTCTGCACTTCCCGCCCACAACCCCTCCCACCTGTCTGTACTCCCCGCCCACAACTCCTCCCACCTGTCTGTACTCCCTGCCCACAACTCCTTCCACCTGTCTGTACTCCCCGCCCACATCTCCTCCCACCTGTCTGCACTGCCCGCCCACAACCCCTCCCACCTGTCTGCACTCCCCGCCCACAACCCCTCCCACCTGTCTGTACTCCCCGCCCACAACTCCTCCCACCTGTCTGCACTCCCCACCCACAACCCCTCCCACCTGTCTGCACTCCCCGCCCACAACTCCTCCCACCTGTCTGCACTCCCCGCCCACAACCCCTCCCACTTGTCTGCACTCCCCGCCCACAACTCCTCCCACCTGTCTGCACTGCCCGCCCACAACCCCTCCCACCTGTCTGCACTCCCCACCCACAACTCCTCCCACCTGTCTGCACTCCCCACCCACAACTCCTCCCACCTGTCTGCACTCCCCGCCCACAACCCCTCCCACCTGTCTGTACTCCCCGCCCACAACTCCTCCCACCTGTCTGCACTCCCCACCCACAACTCCTCCCACCTGTCTGCACTGCCCGCCCACAACCCCTCCCACCTGTCTGCACTCCCCACCCACAACCCCTCCCACCTGTCTGTACTCCCCACCCACAACTCCTCCCACCTGTCTGCACTGCCCGCCCACAATCCCTCCCACCTGTCTGTACTCCCCACCCACAACTCCTCCCACCTGTCTGCACTGCCCGCCCACAACCCCTCCCACCTGTCTGTACTCCCCGCCCACAACCCCTCCCACCTGTCTGCACTGCCCGCCCACAACCCCTCCCACCTGTCTGCACTCCCCGCCCACAACCCCTCCCACCTGTCTGTACTCCCCGCCCACAACTCCTTCCACCTGTCTGCACTTCCCGCCCACAACCCCTCCCACCTGTCTGTACTCCCCGCCCACAACTCCTCCCACCTGTCTGTACTCCCCGCCCACATCTCCTCCCACCTGTCTGCACTGCCCGCCCACAACCCCTCCCACCTGTCTGCACTCCCCGCCCACAACCCCTCCCACCTGTCTGTACTCCCCGCCACAACTCCTCCCACCTGTCGGTACTCCCCGCCCACAACTCCTCCCACCTGTCTGCACTGCCCGCCCACAACCCCTCCCACCTGTCTGCACTCCCCGCCCACAACCCCTCCCACCTGTCTTCACTCCCCGCCACAACTCCTCCCACCTGTCTGCACTCCCCGCCCACAACCCCTCCCACTTGTCTGCACTCCCCGCCCACAACTCCTCCCACCTGTCTGCACTGCCCGCCCACAACCCCTCCCACCTGTCTGCACTCCCCACCCACAACTCCTCCCACCTGTCTGCACTCCCCACCCACAACTCCTCCCACCTGTCTGCACTGCCTGCCCACAACTCCTCCCACCTGTCTGCACTGCCTGCCCACAACTCCTCCCACCTGTCTGCACTGCCTGCCCACAACTCCTCCCACCTGTCTGCACTCCCCGCCCACAACTCCTCCCACCTGTCTGCACTCCCCGCCCACAACTCCTCCCACCTGTCTGCACTCCCCACCCACAACCCCTCCCACCTTTCTGCACTCCCCACCCACAACTCCTCCCACCTGTCTGCACTGCCCGCCCACAACTCCTCCCACCTGTCTGCACTCCCCGCCCACAACCCCTCCCACTTGTGTGCACTCCCCGCCCACAACTCCTCCCACCTGTCTGCACTGCCCGCCCACAACCCCTCCCACCTGTCTGCACTCCCCACCCACAACTCCTCCCACCTGTCTGCACTCCCCACCCACAACTCCTCCCACCTGTCTGCACTGCCTGCCCACAACTCCTCCCACCTGTCTGCACTGCCTGCCCACAACTCCTCCCACCTGTCTGCACTGCCCGCCCACAACTCCTCCCACCTGTCTGCACTCCCCGCCCACAACTCCTCCCACCTGTCTGCACTCCCCGCCCACAACTCCTCCCACCTCTCTGCACTCCCCACCCACAACCCCTCCCACCTTTCTGCACTCCCCACCCACAACTCCTCCCACCTGTCTGCACTGCCCGCCCACAACTCCTCCCACCTGTCCGCACTCCCCTCCCACAACCCCTCCCACCATCACGGTGGGGATGGAGTGTTCAGGGTGATGTGCCGTGTTAGTTTTCCCCACACATAGCGTTTTACTTTTAGGCCATAAAGTTGAATTTTGGTCTCATGTGACCAGATCACCTTCTTCCACATGTTTGCTGTGTCCTCCACATGGCTTCTCACAAACTACAAACAGGACTTCTTATGACTTTCTTTCACCAATGTCTTTCTTCTTGTCACTCTTCCATAAAGAGTTATTCCATAGTGTGTTGCTTGGCCTTCATGATGCTGTTTGTTCACTAAGGTTCTCTAACAAACCTCTGAGGGCTTCACAGAACAGCTGTATTTATACTGAGATTACATTACACACAGGTGGACTCTATTTACTAATTAGGAGACTTCTGAAGGCAATTGGTTCCCCTAGATTTTAGTTATCAGAGTAAAGGGGGCTGAATACAAATGCCCCTCCCCCCACACTTTTCACATATTTATTTGTATCATTTATCATTTTCCTTCCTCTTCACAATTATGAGCCACTTTGTGTTGGTCTATCACATAAAATCCCAATAAAATACATTTATGGTTTTCTGGTTGTAACAAAATGTGGAGAATTTCAAGGGGTATGAATACTTTTTCAAGGCACTGGAGCGGCAGGAAAAGCAGTCGGAGGTGACGGAAGTGGAGTGTTGGGTGTTGGGAAGTGTGTTTGATGGTCTGGAGGACCTCAGAGGTGTCATGGGGCTGAGTACTGGTTGGTTATCACATTGATGGTGAGTGGGCAGTAGACACGTCCGGCTCGTTTCCTTCCCAATGAATATTCGGAGATTCGGATTTATCCCAATTATCATAAAGACAAATTTCCCCGAATGCTCCGAATAACGTAACGAGATTCGTCTGATAATTTTTTCCATTGAACTCGAATTCTCCCTCCACATATTGCTGACTATTAGAGGAGCGTTTGGAAATAATTGCCGTTTAATCCAAAGAAGATTTACAGTCATTGGAACCATTGGATGAAGAGTTTTCTTTTGTTTCTTCACTTTGCTGCATTCAAATCAAAAACAAACAAAGTAACATTTTCATATCGACCAATTAGATGATTATCAATTTTTATTGAACTCTTCAAATTAAAAAAAATCTGTAAATTCGAAGAAAATTTGAAATTTCAAAATACGAATTCCACAAATCAACTAAATTAAACTAAAGGAAATAACTACATTAATGATTCAAAACGAAAGGAAACAAATGTTTTTTGGTCACCACATGTCTAGAAAAAGTCCTCGTTTATTGGCAGGACGGATTTGTGAAGCCCGTTTTTTCTTTTTACAATACCAAACGTGTTCTACTTACCGGCTCTGTAATGGTTTTGCACAGAGGAGCCCCCCATCCTCCTCTTTGTGGGTCCCCTTCTGGCTCTTCTGACTCCTCCTCTTCTCAATGTGCCACCATAGCACACCACTTCCTATGGTGACACATCTGCGGGCTCGATCCCAAGCTACACCCCACCCCCCCGGGAGGAGGAGAGATCCTCTGCAGACAGGCACAGCTCTGGGGGACTCGATCCCAAGCTACACCCCCCCCCCCCCCAAGGAGGAGGAGAGATCCTCTACAGACAGGCGCAGCTCTGGGGGGGCTCGATCCCAAGCTACACCCCCCCCCCTCCAGGGAGGAGGAGAGATCCTCTACAGACAGGCGCAGCTCTGGGGGGGCTCGATCCCAAGCTACACCCCCCCCCAGGGAGGAGGAGAGATCCTCTGCAGACAGGCACAGGTCTGGGGGGCTCGATCCCAAGCTACACCCCACCCCCCCGGAGGAGGAGAGATCCTCTGCAGACAGGCGCAGCTCTGGGGGACTCGATCCCAAGCTACACCCCCAACCCCCCGGGGAGGAAGAGAGATCCTCTGCAGACAGGCACAGCTCTGGAGGACTCGATCCCAAGCTACACCCCCCCCTGGGGAGGAGGAGAGATCCTCTGCAGACAGGCGCAGCTCTGGGGGATTCGATCCCAAGCTACACCCCACCCCCCAGGGAGGAAGAGAGATCCTCTGCAGACAGGCACAGCTCTGGGGGACTCGATCCCAAGCTACACCCCCCCCCCCCCCGGGGAGGAGGAGAGATCCTCTGCAGACAGGCACAGCTCTGGGGGACTCGATCCCAAGCTACACCCCCCCCCAGGGAGGAGGAGAGATCCTCTGCAGACAGGCGCAGCTCTGGGGGACTCGATCCCAAGCTACACCCCCCCCTCCAGGGAGGAGGAGAGATCCTCTACAGACAGGCGCAGCTCTGGGGGGCTCGATCCCAAGCTACACCCCCCCCCCCCAGGGAGGAGGAGAAATCCTCTGCAGACAGGCACAGGTCTGGGGGGCTCGATCCCAAGCTACACCCCACCCCCCCGGGAGGAGGAGAGATCCTCTGCAGACAGGCGCAGCTCTGGGGGACTCGATCCCAAGCTACACCCCCCAACCCCCCGGGGAGGAAGAGAGATCCTCTGCAGACAGGCACAGCTCTGGGGGACTCGATCCCAAGCTACACCCCCCCCCTGGGGAGGAGGAGAGATCCTCTGCAGACAGGCGCAGCTCTGGGGGATTCGATCCCAAGCTACACCCCACCCCCCGGGGAGGAGGAGAGATCCTCTGCAGACAGGCACAGCTCTGGGGGACTCGATCCCAAGCTACACCCCCCCCCTGGGGAGGAGGAGAGATCCTCTGCAGACAGGCGCAGCTCTGGGGGATTCGATCCCAAGCTACACCCCACCCCCCGGGGAGGAGGAGAGATCCTCTGCAGACAGGCACAGCTCTGGGGGACTCGATCCCAAGCTACACCCCACCCCCCGGGGAGGAGGAGAGATCCTCTGCAGACAGGCACAGCTCTGGGGGACTCGATCCCAAGCTACACCCACCCCCTGGGGAGGAGGAGAGATCCTCTGCAGACAGGCACAGGTCTGGGGGGCTCGATCCCAAGCTACACCCCACCCCCCCCGGGAGGAGGAGAGATCCTCTGCAGACAGGCGCAGCTCTGGGGGACTCGATCCCAAGCTACACCCCCAACCCCCCGGGGAGGAAGAGAGATCCTCTGCAGACAGTCACAGCTCTGGGGGACTCGATCCCAAGCTACACCCCACCCCCCCGGGGAGGAGGAGAGTTCCTCTGCAGACAGGCACAGCTCTGGGGGACTCAATCCCAAGCTACACCCCCCCCCCCCCCCAGGGAGGAGGAGAGATCCTCTGCAGACAGGCGCAGCTCTGGGGGGGGCTCGATCGCAAGCTACACCCCCCCCCTCCAGGGAGGAGGAGAGATCCTCTGCAGACAGGCGCAGCTCTGGGGGGGCTCGATCGCAAGCTACACCCCCCCCCCCCTCCAGGGAGGAGGAGAGATCCTCTGCAGACAGGCGCAGCTCTGGGGGGGCTCGATCGCAAGCTACAACCCCCCCCCCAGGGGAGGAGGAGAGATCCTCTGCAGACAGGCACAGCTCTGGGGGACTCGATCCCAAGCTACACCCCCCCCCCCCCCCAGGGAGGAGGAGAGATCCTCTGCAGACAGGCGCAGCTCTGGTGGGGGACTCGATCCCAAGCTACACCCCCCCCCCCCCGGGGAGGAGGAGAGATCCTCTGCAGACAGGCACAGCTCTGGGGGACTCGATCCCAAGCTACACCCCCCCCCCCCCCCGGGGAGGAGGAGAGATCCTCTGCAGACAGGCACAGCTCTGGGGGACTCGATCCCAAGCTACACCCCCCCCCCCTGGGGAGGAGGAGAGATCCTCTGCAGACAGGCACAGCTCTGGGGGACTCGATCCCAAGCTACACCCCCCCCCCTCCAGGGAGGAGGAGAGATCCTCTGCAGACAGGCGCAGCTCTGGGGGGGGGCTCGATCCCAAGCTACACCCACCCCCTGGGGAGGAGGAGAGATCCTCTGCAGACAGGCACAGCTCTGGGGGAGGGGGACCCCTCGCTGTTTATTTCCGACATTCTTTTGTTTACATTTCAGCTGTCAGTGGGGAAGTCCGCTGATACGTCAACGGTTGCTAAGGACGCGGCGGCCACCTTCCCACAAACCAGCTATTCTTCACACAGAATTCAAACCGATAATTTTTCAACCAATTTGAATTCCAAACGTTCCGAAAGTGTGGAATTCGTTAGAAAATTAATAAACGAAGCAAAATTAAATGAAACTAAGCGAATTCCAAAACGAATCAACTAAATGAAATTAGTAACACAACGACTCTGAGACATTTCTGTTGTGCACAGGTCTAGCGCCCTCTTCTGTACGGCACGTAGTAAGGCCAGCTAAGACCGGCAAGCAGCGTTGGAGGAGCTCAGACCGGCAAAGCAGCGTTGGAGGAGCTCAGACCGGCAAAGCAGCGTCGGAGGAGCTCAGACCGGCAAAGCAGCGCTGGAGGAGCTCAGACCTGTAAAGCAGCGTTGGAGGAGCTCAGACCGGCAAAGCAGCGTCGGAGGAGCTCAGACCGGCAAAGCAGTGTCGGAGGAGCTCAGACCGGCAAAGCAGCGTCGGAGGAGCTCAGACCGGCAAAGCAGCGTCGGAGGAGCTCAGACCGGCAAAGCAGCGTCGGAGGAGCTCAGACCGGCAAAGCAGTGTCGGAGGAGCTCAGGCCGGCAAAGCAGTGTCGGAGGAGCTCAGGCCGGCAAAGCAGCGTCGGAGGAGCTCAGGCCGGCAAAGCAGCGTCAGAGAAGCTCAGGCCGGCAAAGCAGCGTCGGAGGAGCTCAGGCCGGCAAAGCAGCGTCGGAGGAGCTCAGACCGGCAAAGCAGCGTCGGAGGAGCTCAGACCGGCAAAGCAGCGTCGGAGGAGCTCAGACCGGCAAAGCAGCATCGGAGGAGCTCAGACCGGCAAAGCAGCATCGGAGGAGCTCAGACCGGCAAAGCAGCGTCGGAGGAGCTCAGACCGGCAAAGCAGCATCGGAGGAGCTCAGACCGGCAAAGCAGCATCGGAGGAGCTCAGACCGGCAAAGCAGCGTCGGAGGAGCTCAGACCGGCAAAGCAGCATCGGAGGAGCTCAGACCGGCAAAGCAGCATCGGAGGAGCTCAGACCGGCAAAGCAGCGTTGGAGGAGCTCCGATGGACTTGGAAGACTCTTGGAGTCCGATTTGGATTGGTCTGGGTGGGTGACAAAACCCCAAACTTCACTGCCATAAAGAAGGATGGGGGATGGTGATTGGCCTCTATGGCTGGCTTGAATCTTCCTGATTGGACAATGTCTAGGCCGAGGTATTGCAGTTGTTTAATATAAAGGACGGCTCTTTGTTTTGTGTTCTTCCTTTGGAACGCCATGATTTTAGTTCTCTTTGAGTTGGTTGGTGGTGCCCATGTGGCACGGAATTCCTCCATCACCTCCAGGCTGTCTTGTAGGCCTTTCTCTGTTGGTGACAGAAGAAGAAGGTCATCTGCATCCATCAGGAACTTCACCTCCCTGTCATGTGAGTCCCGGAGCTGCAACCAGTTCATTGATGTAAAAGGACTAAAGCCGGCCATAGATGCCTCGTCTTTTCCATCAACCAGAGGGATGGAGGAATCCCCCATTGTGCCATCCTATTCTGACAGCTGGACTCCCCCCACTGTGCCATCCTATTCTGACAGCTGGACTCCCCCACTGTGCCATCCTATTTGACAGCCGGACTCCCCCACTGTGCCATCCTATTCTGACAGCCGGACTCCCCCCACTGTGCCACCCTATTCTGACAGCTGGACTCCCCCACTGTGCCACCCTATTCTGACAGCTGGACTCCCCCCACTGTGCCACCCTATTCTGACAGCCGGACTCCCCCACTGTGCCATCCTATTCTGACAGCCGGACTCCCCCCACTGTACCATCCTATTCTGACAGCTGGACTCCCCCCACTGTGCCACCCTATTCTGACAGCCGGACTCCCCCACTGTGCCATCCTATTCTGACAGCTGGACTCCCCCCACTGTGCCATCCTATTCTGACAGCTGGACTCCCCCCACTGTGCCACCCTATTCTGACAGCCGGACTCCCCCACTGTGCCATCCTATTCTGACAGCCGGACTCCCCCCACTGTGCCATCCTATTCTGACAGCTGGACTCCCCCCACTGTGCCATCCTATTCTGACAGCTGGACTCCCCCCACTGTGCCACCCTATTCTGACAGCCGGACTCCCCCACTGTGCCATCCTATTCTGACAGCCGGACTCCCCCCACTGTGCCACCCTATTCTGACAGCTGGACTCCCCCACTGTGCCATCCTATTCTGACAGCTGGACTCCCCCACTGTGCCACCCTATTCTGACAGCTGGACTCCCCCACTGTGCCATCCTATTCTGACAGCCGGACTCCCCCACTGTGCCATCCTATTCTGACAGCTGGACTCCCCCCACTGTGCCATCCTATTTGACAGCCGGACTCCCCCACTGTGCCATCCTATTCTGACAGCCGGACTCCCCCCACTGTGCCACCCTATTCTGACAGCTGGACTCCCCCACTGTGCCACCCTATTCTGACAGCTGGACTCCCCCCACTGTGCCATCCTATTCTGACAGCCGGACTCCCCCCACTGTGCCACCCTATTCTGACAGCTGGACTCCCCCACTGTGCCATCCTATTCTGACAGCTGGACTCCCCCACTGTGCCATCCTATTCTGACAGCTGGACTCCCCCACTGTGCCACCCTATTCTGACAGCTGGACTCCCCCACTGTGCCATCCTATTCTGACAGCCGGACTCCCCCACTGTGCCATCCTATTCTGACAGCTGGACTCCCCCCACTGTGCCACCCTATTCTGACAGCTGGACTCCCCCACTGTGCCACCCTATTCTGACAGCTGGACTCCCCCCACTGTGCCATCCTATTCTGACAGCCGGACTCCCCCACTGTGCCATCCTATTCTGACAGCCGGACTCCCCCACTGTGCCACCCTATTCTGACAGCTGGACTCCCCCACTGTGCCACCCTATTCTGACAGCTGGACTCCCCCACTGTGCCATCCTATTCTGACAGCCGGACTCCCCCACTGTGCCATCCTATTCTGACAGCCGGACTCCCCCACTGTGCCACCCTATTCTGACAGCCGGACTCCCCCACTGTGCCACCCTATTCTGACAGCTGGACTCCCCCACTGTGCCATCCTATTCTGACAGCCGGACTCCCCCACTGTGCCACCCTATTCTGACAGCCGGACTCCCCCCACTGTGCCACCCTATTCTGACAGCTGGACTCCCCCACTGTGCCATCCTATTTGACAGCCGGACTCCCCCACTGTGCCATCCTATTCTGACAGCCGGACTCCCCCCACTGTGCCACCCTATTCTGACAGCTGGACTCCCCCACTGTGCCACCCTATTCTGACAGCTGGACTCCCCCCACTGTGCCACCCTATTCTGACAGCCGGACTCCCCCACTGTGCCATCCTATTCTGACAGCCGGACTCCCCCCACTGTGCCATCCTATTCTGACAGCTGGACTCCCCCCACTGTGCCATCCTATTCTGACAGCTGGACTCCCCCCACTGTGCCACCCTATTCTGACAGCCGGACTCCCCCACTGTGCCATCCTATTCTGACAGCTGGACTCCCCCCACTGTGCCATCCTATTCTGACAGCTGGACTCCCCCTACTGTGCCACCCTATTCTGACAGCCGGACTCCCCCACTGTGCCATCCTATTCTGACAGCCGGACTCCCCCCACTGTGCCATCCTATTCTGACAGCTGGACTCCCCCCACTGTGCCATCCTATTCTGACAGCTGGACTCCCCCCACTGTGCCATCCTATTCTGACAGCTGGACTCCCCCCACTGTGCCACCCTATTCTGACAGCCGGACTCCCCCACTGTGCCATCCTATTCTGACAGCCGGACTCCCCCACTGTGCCACCCTATTCTGACAGCTGGACTCCCCCACTGTGCCATCCTATTCTGACAGCTGGACTCCCCCACTGTGCCACCCTATTCTGACAGCTGGACTCCCCCACTGTGCCATCCTATTCTGACAGCCGGACTCCCCCACTGTGCCATCCTATTCTGACAGCTGGACTCCCCCCACTGTGCCACCCTATTCTGACAGCTGGACTCCCCCACTGTGCCACCCTATTCTGACAGCTGGACTCCCCCACTGTGCCATCCTATTCTGACAGCCGGACTCCCCCACTGTGCCATCCTATTCTGACAGCTGGACTCCCCCACTGTGCCACCCTATTCTGACAGCTGGACTCCCCCACTGTGCCACCCTATTCTGACAGCTGGACTCCCCCACTGTGCCATCCTATTCTGACAGCCGGACTCCCCCACTGTGCCATCCTATTCTGACAGCTGGACTCCCCCACTGTGCCACCCTATTCTGACAGCTGGACTCCCCCACTGTGCCACCCTATTCTGACAGCTGGACTCCCCACTGTGCCATCCTATTCTGACAGCGGACTCCCCCACTGTGCCACCCTATTCTGACAGCTGGACTCCCCCACTGTGCCACCCTATTCTGACAGCTGGACTCCCCCACTGTGCCACCCTATTCTGACAGCTGGACTCCCCCACTGTGCCACCCTATTCTGACAGCTGGACTCCCCCACTGTGCCATCCTATTCTGACAGCTGGACTCCCCCCACTGTGCCATCCTATTCTGACAGCTGGACTCCCCCCACTGTGCCACCCTATTCTGACAGCTGGACTCCCCCCACTGTGCCACCCTATTCTGACAGCTGGACTCCCCCACTGTGCCATCCTATTCTGACAGCTGGACTCCCCCACTGTGCCATCCTATTCTGACAGCTGGACTCCCCCCACTGTGCCACCCTATTCTGACAGCTGGACTCCCCCACTGTGCCACCCTATTCTGACAGCTGGACTCCCCCACTGTGCCACCCTATTCTGACAGCTGGACTCCCCCACTGTGCCACCCTATTCTGACAGCTGGACTCCCCCACTGTGCCATCCTATTCTGACAGCTGGACTCCCCCCACTGTGCCATCCTATTCTGACAGCTGGACTCCCCCCACTGTGCCACCCTATTCTGACAGCTGGACTCCCCCACTGTGCCACCCTATTCTGACAGCCGGACTCCCCCACTGTGCCACCCTATTCTGACAGCCTGGACTCCCCCACTGTGCCATCCTATTCTGACAGCTGGACTCCCCCACTGTGCCATCCTATTCTGACAGCTGGACTCCCCCCACTGTGCCACCCTATTCTGACAGCTGGACTCCCCACCGTGCACCGTGCCATCCTATTCTGACAGCCGGACTCCCCCACTGTGCCATCCTATTCTGACAGCTGGACTCCCCCACTGTGCCACCCTATTCTGACAGCTGGACTCCCCCACTGTGCCACCCTATTCTGACAGCTGGACTCCCCCCACTGTGCCATCCTATTCTGACAGCCGGACTCCCCCACTGTGCCATCCTATTCTGACAGCCGGACTCCCCCACTGTGCCACCCTATTCTGACAGCTGGACTCCCCCACTGTGCCACCCTATTCTGACAGCTGGACTCCCCCACTGTGCCATCCTATTCTGACAGCCGGACTCCCCCACTGTGCCATCCTATTCTGACAGCTGGACTCCCCCACTGTGCCACCCTATTCTGACAGCTGGACTCCCCCACTGTGCCACCCTATTCTGACAGCTGGACTCCCCCATTGTGCCATCCTATTCTGACAGCGAACTCCCCACTGTGCCACCCTATTCTGACAGCTGGACTCCCCCACTGTGCCACCCTATTCTGACAGCTGGACTCCCCCACTGTGCCACCCTATTCTGACAGCTGGACTCCCCCACTGTGCCACCCTATTCTGACAGCTGGACTCCCCCACTGTGCCATCCTATTCTGACAGCAGGACTCCCCCCACTGTGCCATCCTATTCTGACAGCTGGACTCCCCCCACTGTGCCACCCTATTCTGACAGCTGGACTCCCCCCCCCCACTGTGCCATCCTATTCTGACAGCTGGACTCCCCCCACTGTGCCACCCTATTCTGACAGCTGGACTCCCCCCCCCCCACTGTGCCACCCTATTCTGACAGCTGACTCCCCCCACTGTGCCATCCTATTCTGACAGCTGGACTCCCCCACTGTGCCATCCTATTCTGACAGCTGGACTCCCCCCACTGTGCCATCCTATTCTGACAGCTGGACTCCCCCCACTGTGCCACCCTATTCTGACAGCTGGACTCCCCCCCACTGTGCCACCCTATTCTGACAGCTGGACTCCCCCACTGTGCCATCCTATTCTGACAGCTGGACTCCCCCACTGTGCCATCCTATTCTGACAGCTGGACTCCCCCCACTGTGCCACCCTATTCTGACAGCTGGACTCCCCCACTGTGCCACCCTATTCTGACAGCTGGACTCCCCCACTGTGCCACCCTATTCTGACAGCTGGACTCCCCCACTGTGCCACCCTATTCTGACAGCTGGACTCCCCCACTGTGCCATCCTATTCTGACAGCTGGACTCCCCCACTGTGCCATCCTATTCTGACAGCTGGACTCCCCCCACTGTGCCATCCTATTCTGACAGCTGGACTCCCCCACTGTGCCACCCTATTCTGACAGCTGGACTCCCCCACTGTGCCATCCTATTCTGACAGCCGGACTCCCCCACTGTGCCACCCTATTCTGACAGCTGGACTCCCCACTGTGCCACCCTATTCTGACAGCTGGACTCCCCCACTGTGCCACCCTATTCTGACAGCTGGACTCCCCCACTGTGCCATCCTATTCTGACAGCTGGACTCCCCCACTGTGCCACCCCTATTCTGACAGCTGGACTCCCCCACTGTGCCACCCTATTCTGACAGCTGGACTCCCCCACTGTGCCACCCTATTCTGACAGCTGGACTCCCCCACTGTGCCATCCCTATTCTGACAGCTGGACTCCCCCACTGTGCCATCCTATTCTGACAGCTGGACTCCCCCCACTGTGCCACCCTATTCTGACAGCTGGACTCCCCCACTGTGCCACCCTATTCTGACAGCTGGACTCCCCCACTGTGCCACCCTATTCTGACAGCTGGACTCCCCCACTGTGCCATCCTATTCTGACAGCTGGACTCCCCCACTGTGCCATCCTATTCTGACAGCTGGACTCCCCCACTGTGCCACCCTATTCTGACAGCTGGACTCCCCCACTGTGCCATCCTATTCTGACAGCTGGACTCCCCCACTGTGCCACCCTATTCTGACAGCTGGACTCCCCCCACTGTGCCATCCTATTCTGACAGCTGGACTCCCCCACTGTGCCATCCTATTCTGACAGCTGGACTCCCCCACTGTGCCACCCTATTCTGACAGCTGGACTCCCCCACTGTGCCACCCTATTCTGACAGCTGGACTCCCCCACTGTGCCACCCTATTCTGACAGCTGGACTCCCCCCACTGTGCCACCCTATTCTGACAGCTGGACTCCCCCCACTGTGCCACCCTATTCTGACAGCTGGACTCCCCCACTGTGCCATCCTATTCTGACAGCTGGACTCCCCCCACTGTGCCACCCTATTCTGACAGCTGGACTCCCCCACTGTGCCACCCTATTCTGACAGCTGGACTCCCCCCACTGTGCCATCCTATTCTGACAGCTGGACTCCCCACTGTGCCATCCTATTCTGACAGCTGGACTCCCCCACTGTGCCACCCTATTCTGACAGCTGGACTCCCCCACTGTGCCACCCTATTCTGACAGCTGGACTCCCCACTCCCCCCACTGTGCCATCCTATTCTGACAGCTTGGACTCCCCCCACTGTGCCATCCTATTCTGACAGCTGACCTCCCCCCACTGTCCACCCTATTCTGACAGCTGGACTCC